>VXBJ01005872.1:9714-43858 GCA_013400055.1 Nycticryphes semicollaris | reverse complement strand
TGGTTTTTTTGTTGTTGTTTTGTTTTGTTTTTCTGATATAAATAAACAAAAGTAGATCTTTTCAATGCTTTGCAAATTAATGAAACTTTTGTTCTAATTTCAGGTTCACTTTTACAGTATAAACAGATAACTCCTCTGTTTTTGGATCCTCAATTAAATTTTTGAAAAAGTAAATTAAAACAAATTATTAAGTGCTATTCCTTAAAGACTGAGAATAAATTTGGTCTAGTATACTAATAGGTAGTTCTACTTAATTCCACAGAGGAGTAATATTTAAGAAATGCAGATAAGTTGATACTGGGGCTGGATCCAACAAATAGTAAAGAAAGCGTTTATCACTTTAAAACATGAAAAAGTTACTCCAATGTTTCAGTATATAAGTAGTTCCTGCATAAATCCTTTATTGTCATAATTCTTCCTGATCAATATGATGTTGTCCTGAGTTTATTAGTTTTAATCTAATGAGTTATGGGATGTATTTCCTAAGTTACAAATTTATGACATCTTAAATGTGTTCCTGATCCTTCCTGTTTATATTTTTTCTATTTTTATTTATTAACTTCAATGTTTTCTCAATTTATTTTGTGTTGTACGTGATTATCTGCAAGCCATCTCTGCCTCAGGTGGATCCTGAGCTGCAGATGGTCGGGAGGGTGGCTGGTGGCAGTACTGCTATAGATGTCATGCTCTCTTGCTGCATTAGGCCACTGCTGAAGGTAGAGTTCTGAGACCAATAGACCTTTGGTCTTGTCTGGTGCAGCTGCTCTTTATGATTGCAGCTGATTACTTAAAGCAAGGAAAACTTCTAGCTGCATTTAAAATAAAAAAAGAAGTGTTAATTCACAGCGGCAAAAACTGTGCATATGCTTCACTGGTAGCCTCAACTTTTCAGTCACCCAGCCAGACCTTCAAGTGTGAAACAGTGCATGAAGTGGAGGTTTCTAGTGCTGTAAGCAATGAAGAGCCTAGTGTGTTTTGAGGTTTAAAGGTAGGGTAAGCAAAGCCTGCCTACAGACAGATCCTGACTGACACATACTATTGTTTCTTTTACTATTGTGGGGAGAAAAACAAGATAAAAATGTGCCTTAGGAGAAGATTCTCCTGTTCCTTCCAGGGCAGCTAAGATTACCTCAGCACAGCATCCTTTCTTGTCCCATCTCACAAACTGTATTATAGTATCTCCTTACGAATAATGGCAGTCCTGCAGATGGTGGTGGTGGAAAAGATCTGTCTGAGAAACTGAAAAAGTATGTGCAGCCAAAGGTCCCTGAGTTTCTGACTGACATCAGGATATTTGACATTACCCCCGGGGCAGTTTTGACTGCAGTGGCCATAAGTCTAGGATCCTAAGAATACAGAGCAGAGCAAAAAGTAGGACCATTGTCCTGTGTTTCTAGAGAGCAGACTTCAATGTCTTAAGGAATCTGTCCAGAATAATTCCAGGGGATGTGGCTTTGGAGAGAAAGGTCCAGGACTACTGGCTGATATTCGAGGATCACCTCCTCCAAGTACAGGAAAGACCTATCTCAAAAAGCAGAAAATCAGCAGAGATGGCAGGAGGTCTGCACGGATGAGCCAGGAGCTCCTGACCAAACCAAAATAAATGTACAAGACATGGAAGTATGGACAGGTGAACAAGGAGCATGCAAGGATAGTGTTAGCAAGGCCAAGGCTGACCTGAGGTTTAATCTGGCAAGAGATGTGAAGGGCAACAAAAAATGTTCCTACGGGTACATAAGTGAAAGGAAGGCTAGGGAAAATGTGAACCCACTGCTGAATGGGGCAGAGGAACTGGAGTGAAAGACTGAGGTACTCTATCTTGCTTCAGACTTTGGGTTAGAGAGCACATAAACAAACCGGATGTACAAAATTCCATGGCAAGTTGCACTCACATGTGCTGCGGGAGCTGGCTGATGCCATTGTGAGGCCAGTCTCAGTTAACTCCTTTCATGACAACTGAAAGAAGGTCTTGAAGACTGGAAGAAAGCAAATATCACTGGTGTCTGCAAGAAAGAAGATCTAGGGAAACAGAGGCAGGGACTTTCCATGTCAGGAGAGGCTGAGAGCTGTTAAGCTTGCGGAGAAGCCTTAGGGAGAAAGTTATCAGTACAGAAGAAGGATCCAGATTCTTCTCAGCAGTGCCTTTGACAGGGCAATAGGCCTTGGGCACAAACTGAAATGTATGAGAGGAATGCACTTTTTTACTGTGAGGTGGTCTAACAGTGGAATGGATTGTGCAGAGAGGTTGCAGAGACACTCAGAACCCAGCTGGATGAGGTCTTGGACAACCTGCTTTAGCAGTGTGTGTGGACATGGTGATCTCAGCAATTCCCTTCTAGCCTGAAAAATATCTGTGATTTTGGTGACTACTGCAATAGCAGTGGAACCAACCCTGATAAAATATTGTACTACAATTCAGTTTAGAATTTCATCAGACCTTTATCTTTCTCTTCCTCTTGAGGATTGTTCTTATAAGTGCAGACTTAGGCCATTTGAGCATCAGCGCGAAAAACTGTAAGTTTAGGAAACATTTGGGTCTCCCTGGTGACTTTCAACCAGTGAACACTGCATTCAGAGTCATAATTTCTGAATGACCTTTGTTGACATATGTCAACCTCTCCGTGTTTAGAAATAGTTTAAAAAATACATTATTCTTTAGTTTATTTGAACTCATACAACCTCCAGATGCTTCCTCTTATCCAGGCACAAGAAAGGATGTAAGCATGCTTTGTTTTCATCTCCTGCAATACAACGGTATCTCAGATAGTGTCGTCCCTGACGCCTCGGTCAAGGTGGTATATTCCTCCAACATCTTCTGCTACCTCAAAAGATCTTAAAACTTTCCCAAACTTGCTGAAATGCATGGTGAGAAATCCAAGGAATCTGACAAAGGCTCTGAGGTTTTCTCCTGGTGTATGATTGCTACTGAGATTGGAGTAAAGCTTCTGTCAGATGTCAGAAGCAATGAGTATCTGGGTATTCTACCTATATGAAATTCTTGGAAAAGACACGTTTCACAGGATTTTACTACTTAACTGCGTGGCTGCTTCTTTATATGTCTTGAATTGATTTCTCTCATAGCAGTTCACTATGAAAAATAACTGACAGCTTTATTCTGGGGGGTTTTTTTCGGTAAAAACCTGTTTATGTTCTGGTACTTGTGATAAAACTTGTATTTCCGGGCTACTCTACAGATTAGCACAGTAAATTGAAACTGTTTCTGTCAGCATTAACAGTTTATATTTACTAGGCTTAACTGCTTAAAATAATTTCCTTTTCTCAAAGAAGTAAGCTGACTCTTCCAGAAGATCATCTTGCTTTGAATTTTCCTTACAAGAGGTGCTAGAGTAACAACAGGAAGATCTGTAAGCTCTGCTGTTGAGGAGTTTCTCTTAATTTTCTTCACTGTCTCTGAAAGAAGCTAAACCAGAATTTAACCTTCTCTGGAACCGCAAACTCTGTCTCTTATTTAACATTATGACCACTCATCTATATATTCAGCAAAGGAAGCAGTGCTGTTGCTGGTGGAGACTGCCTTCCTGTGTTTACCTTCAACTGTATCTCACCACCACATCTTTGAAGGCCTGCCAGAAGTGATGTGTTTTTCTTTTTCTTCTTCCTCTCTTCTGCCTTTGGACACAGACTGTACATTTTCCATTTCACTTGGAGCAGTATCATCATTAACATCACTTCTAATGTTTATGACATCCTATATTCCACTACAGCAGAATGTGTGATGTCGTCAACTGTCACAGTATCTCATACCATATTGCACATAAATTGGTGGCAAGGCCTCAGTAATCCCTGAAGATAGCTGTGATCACAGTTCTGATAATTTTAAATTCCTTCTGAATAATGCAAGGCTAGACAAGGTTTTTGGGGAACTGTCTCTCCAGATTCAGGTGACGTGGAAGTTGCTCTCCTAATCATGGTAGCACACTTGGATAGTCGAGGCACAGCATTTCTGTATACCTCTGCACAGCAGCTCCATGCAGAGCAGAGGGATATCTAGAATTTTCCCACTGAATCAACAGCTGTCATGCTTTAGTGTTGACTATTAACAAACATAATATGTCACATAAACATAAATATGAGGTCTTTCGCCTATGTAAAAAAGTCACTGACTTTTGGGAGGTTATCTTACAAGATAACTCAGTTTGGTTAAGCATCTGGGCTGATAGTGAGAGGCCCAGAACAAAGGTTCAAGATAACACATGTTGAATTAAGAATTCCTAAGGCTTACCTTTGTTTTACATTGAGAAGCAATGGATTTTCTCTTTCAGCTTTTTGATTCTCAGCATCACAATTGGATGCCTTTCTCCTCCATCAGTCTCATTGAGGTATGTGTTCCTACTGAGCATTTCTGCCTCTTCTTCAAAAAAACCTCAGGAGTCCCTGGACTGCTGGAACAGCTTCCCTTCCCAAATCTTTCCCCTTTCGTCATCTAAACTGTTTCAGCCACATAACCGTGTGGGTTTCTCATCCCTGGGAGGTACACTTGTCAATTTTAAATGCAACTTTAGTCTGTGCCAATGACATCCTGTGTCTTCTTGTCAGGCCTCAGTTGTGTTCCTTAGTATTTTCCTTTGATCAGGGATAGTGTCTCACCTTAATCGGGCATCAATGTCTTTTTGTAAAGGAGCCTTTCAAGGTCTGCTCTTTCTTCTGGAAGAAAAGGAGGGTGAACATCAATGAGCACTTGCCTGAAGGAGATGTAAAGGCTGTTTATTAATCACTAGAGATTATTCCAGATACATTCTGTATTCATATCCATAGTCCTCTGTGTTTCTGGCTCAAGTGCTGTCAACTGATTTTGAGATTCAAAGACTGTAAAGAAACTGAGAATGCAGCAGCATGTTCCAGCTCTTTGAGTCCTCCTGGAGAGGAGATGTGAGCATGTCTCCTGTCCCCAAAGCTCCAGTCATGCTTAGTCATTATATGAATAGACAGTATCTCTTAAAAGTATTGGTTACTGGTAGCATACACATTTAGGAATATAGAAGGGTTGGATTTGGAAAGCACTATGGTTTGTGGATGAAGTGTGCGTGCCTTAGGAATATTTCTGAACTCTTGTATATATCTTGTATACCAGTTAGGCAGTTGTTTAATATTGCTGTCTCATTTTATAACAAATCAAGGTTTTTACAGACCAGAATGGTAGCACAGGCTTGGGGTAGGATGCCAAATATATTCGCTGGGTGTTAACATTCAAAAAAAGCGTTTGGCCTAAAAATAAATTCCTTAATTTATGTAATTAAACTGGTTCCCAAAACTTTGTAATCACCAAAATGGATGTAAAAGTAGAATTATGTATTTCATTTTGAGGGAATATCAGGCATCACAAATACAGTTAACCAAGAGCCTTGCAAGTGCCTTCACAGATGCTAACTGTTGATGTTTTTGTCATTACCTGGACTTTATTTTTCATAATGTTGCTTGCCTTGTTCTTGATAGAAGCATATCAGACCCTTTGATCAATAGCTAATCTCTGGTTCAGAGCAGAAAAAGTTACTATTTATTTGTTGGGGGTTGGCAGTTCTGCTCAGATACAGAAGATAGGGTTTCATTTGTCCTATTTAGTCAAAATAATGTTTATGTCTAGTGTGAGTTTTTGTATAAAACACCTGTGAATAATTAACTTCCCTGTACCACCAGTTTCAATGCAGCTATTTGTAGTTAGTGGTTTTACCCTGTGAAACTAGTATTATGTGAAATGAGAAATCTTTATACCTGAGTGTTTTGGCCATAGGAGATTTGGGGAGGAGAAAGTTGCTGCCTTATTGATGCAGGGGTTTCAGCACACAGCTGTGGGTGGGCCATCAGTAACCCTGAGGAGTTGGCCAGCTTACGTGGGATTCAGGAGCACCAGTAGGTTAAGTAAGGGCTTGCCTGAGCATCAGTAGGAGAAGTTGCCATGCATGAGGTCCTTGTTCCCTGAAACAAGGCCTTTTGATGCAAGAAGGTTGCTAATACATGAATTAAGACTAAATATCAGTTGTGATGTTTGGGTTTTTTTCTTTATATATCAAGGTTAGTAACAGCTTCAGGATGATAAGAAATTCTTACTTCATCTCAGTCAAGGTTGAACTTTTCAAACCTAGTTCAGTTCTGATTTAATTTAGAAACCATTAGTTGAAAAGCTGTAAGTAGCTCCAAGTTGGAGATCAGATAAGATGAGCATAAATCTCTGTGGTCACCAGATACATTACTTTCTTTCAGATCTTTGTTGCACAAACATTTTTAACTATGGGTGGTTTCTGGTTTTTGTTGTGCACATTGGCCTGTGTACATGTATAGTTCTGCAAAGAATTTTTCAGCTGCATCTAAAAGAAGGAGATGGCATTTTTGAAAGGAGATGCTTTTTGAAAGGTAAAAATTTATAGGTACCATATTTCAAAGGATCTTGGAAAACAGATAAACAACAGGAACCCAACAGGTGCTCTTTGTGTGTGTGCGTGTATGCATCATCAGTGAAGGCACCACAGAAACCTGTGTCACCCAGAGTCATGCAGGGAATACTGACATTTGCTATAGCTTATCCCTTAAAAATGCAACATTTCATGCTGAGTGTACTTGCATACTTCTTAAAAAGTAGAGAGAGAAAAAAAAAAGGATCCTGTTCACAACTCTAAGCCAAAGCAGCAGTGTTTATCAGGAATCAATCATCACAAAATACTAAATTTTATTAGCAATTTTTTTAAAAACTTTCTGGCAATGTTTTTCTCCAAATTTTATAGTTAGACAGAATTCTTTATTGTATTAGATACTTCATATTTTAGTGCAATAGGTTCTTTTTTCTTTTTTTTTTTTTTTCATTTTTTTCCATTATTTCCCTATGCTTTCATTGTTAGGTGTTTGTATTTCACCTATTTCTGATTAGCATTGGAATAAATGCCAGAAACCCACTATGACAAATAGAAATTTCCATGTCTTCCCTGCAGTCAGTAGGGTCAAACCCCTGTAACTACTGATGAGATGTCTGTCCTTCTGTTTTCTGTCATGCTTGTGATTTTTGCAGTGAATTTTTCTCTTCTTAACCCCTGATTCACTTTGATAATCAAACTGATATGCTTATCACATATCTACATGTGGAATCTGCTGTGTTCCATATAAATATTGAAAAGAAATTAGATTATTTGTGCAGTGACTGTTGAAGAGCTGTCTTGAATTGGTCACAAGCTTGAAGGTCAGTCTGCATTTACAATATAAATTGTGGAGTAAAACCACAGAGGATTGTGAAACCAAACTCTCAGGAAATGGGGAAACACGATGGCTTTAGTATGATGTTGCCCAAACATGTTCACTGTTTACTGTCAGGTAAGCTTCTGCTGGCTTTTTCCTGATACCAAAAATAAGCTGTGTTATGCAGGTGTTGAACTGATGTGTTTTGGGAATGCATTGCATTAGCTTAGAGTCAAATATATTTATAGTCTGGCCGCATAATGCTACATTTCACCTCTGCTTTTCCATTCATCCACTCAACTTGCTGCTGTTTTCTACTCACGGTCAACTGCGCTGAGATCAAGTAAGCCTATTTGGATATAAAAAATCCAATTTGAATGGAACATGTGTATAGCCAAGTGAACATATGAGCTTTCTGCTGATCAGATGATGTATTACTGCTTTCAGTTAATGTGTTCTTTGGTACCGTTCTTTTAGTTTCACTGTTAAGACAAGCAGGTTATGTTTGGTATTTGATGAATAACAGAGATTTATTTTTTCAATTTCTCTTACAGAGATGAAAAACTTGATAACTCTATGTTGGCTTAAAATATGGATTAAGATCTTGGGAAAAATCCTACCTGCTTAGATAGTAGTATTATTTAGTGTAATGGGAATGTTTTAAGTGCTAGCAATTCCTGCTTTGTCTTTTTTTATGGGGAATGTGAATGCATGTGTACAGGCATTTAAGATTAAATGCTTCAAGGTGGCCAGGAAGTAGAAAACATAGAATTAGTGTTTGTTTTAATTTCTTAGACTTGCAAAAATGTTATATGCAGGTGTCTCTACCCAACACTTATTAAATTATAATATCCTGATTTGTCTTACTGCATCTCTATTACTACAAACTAAATGTATTTTTAAAAAATGTCTGCTAAAATTTTAATTGACGTGCAGAAAAAAATGAAAGTGACTAATACTTGGGGAAAAAAAAGATAATGTGGAAGTGTTCCCCAGATATTTGCAGTTTTACAGTGTACACAGAAATGACTACTATTATTTTAAGTAAATGATCCTTCTTCCACCATTCAAGTTGTCCTTAATTTTCAAAAGAAAAAATTCCCTTGCATTTTTGAGAATTTGTCTTTTCCTGGAAGTGACAGGAAGAAAAACGTAACACTTGGAGATGTTTTGCAGGCTTAGTGAAGGTTGTATGTGCAGTCTTTATCCATGGCATTCCTTAGTTATGATGGGGATTTTAATTCTGCATAGTAGTGATACTTGTGATTTCTTGGCATCAGATCTCATACCCCTGCTACACATTGGATGACAGGCTGTCAGGATTCCCAATCGTTAGATGAGCGCTAGGGCTCATCTCTCCTTTCCCACACCAACCTCCCCCACTGCTCTTTCACCTTGCTGGGGACCTAGAACCTGTTTTGGCATGACCTCTTCTTTACAGAGGTAACTACAGCATGAAGAGTTCCCTTCTATTTGAATTCATGAAATAAGGGAGACCTAGTCCAGTACGGACCCCTCTTTCATCCACTGTCCCCCTGAATTATCCACTGTCCCCCTGATTTACCCTCTGTCCCCACACGTGAAGCAATCCTGCATGTCTAGTGAGAGGAAAGGCTGCCACTGAGATGGGAAGGCAAGTTACAGATGTCTCAGAACCTCCCCATCAAGCTGTGCGGGGACAGGTTGCATTATCCCAGTTCTGGAATGGCAATGGCAGTATAGGGAGGGAAAAACATACAAGCAGAGCAGGGTAGTTGCAGGCAGATATTGGAGACAAAGGGTGAGCGTCACGAGTAGCAGAGTTGCATCCATATTTTGAAGTGATACCAGAAATTTTAGTATAGTTTTAAATTCACAGAGCCAGGTTGATACCACCGTATCATCCTTTACATTGCTGTCTTATTATAAGCTTCCTCTAGATAGATTTAAGTCTTTTTTCAAACATATCTGGGATTTGGGTTGGGAAAAATAAAAAATGTTTTCTTCTGTAGCCTGGTGTGTTGACGACTGATTTCAGGCAACAGCCACTTTAGTCAGAAGCATTTAGTTCTCCTGTTTTTCCATTCCAGCTTGTACAGACAAAGTACTATTTCAACCTTTTTGCACGAGTTACAATATGGAATGCAAACGTATGTGAAGCTGTTTGACTTTTTTACCTGCATTTTCCTGCTGGTCCTGCTCTGTTCCCTGGGCTGGAGCAAAACCTGAGGACTTGAACACCTTTTTGTGTTGTGTTTTTCATATTTGTTTGTTTGTTTGTTTGTTTGTTTTTCTCAGAGTGCTGTTGCCACCTCGTGGCATTGGCCAAAACCAGCAACAAATGCTCTGTGACCGCTATCCATCGCTGACAGATGTCACAAGTGAGATGGATGTGGGATGCACAGAGGGGAGTGGGTGGATGTGGATGTGTGTGGGTCTCTTTAGAGGTTTTTACTTCTGTGCAATGCTCAAAAGATTGTTACTTGGGATTTCTGATTAAAGTGCCTCATCCCTTGTGCACTAACCACGGCAGTGTCAGTGGTGATCTCTGTTCTTTTTGATGCTCTGCTTATTCTCCAAAGTGGACAAAGATACTAACTGTTGCCCATACTGCCCCTCACATTTTAGGAACACACCGTAGAGTCCTCAGCCTTTAGGAGGGATTGCAGTAGCTCGGCCCCGACAGACCTGTAGCGTGAACAGTAAATCATTTTAAGTATGGGCTGTAATTCTGCTTTCAACAACCAAGATGTTGAGCAAAAAGACTAGGAAGTCCTGTTCACATCTTGTTATCCACATCTCTTTTTTTGGAACTGAATACTTGAAATAGCTCATGAAAGTCTTGCAATAATCCTGTGAAGTGGTACTCCGCTCGGCCTAGCGCAAGTGCAAACTCTGTTATTATTGTCGCTAACACATTCTGAGAGCTGAAGTATGAATTTCCTGTAAATTAGATAAAATACTTGAAAGGTTAGACATGCTTCTACTAAACTAACTCACTGGGGCTCCAGCTCAAATTCCTGAGGGTTTTTTTTGGGTTTGTTTTTAATTGGAACTCACAGCAATCAATAAAATTCTGACATGGAGTTTTTGGAAATCATCCAAGCCATTCTTTTGTGAGAGATATACTTACTTTTAGATGTAATTAATTTCTTATATATTTATTTTAAAAGAAAAAAATAGATCAGAGAGCTACTTTAGGTTAAAATTCTTCAAGCCAAAAAAATAAATATTAATGGTTAGCTATAACTGGTATCTTCCTTATGTGTACACCATGTGCCTATACTCGCATTGTAGGTGGAAAAGAAGAAGAGGACCATGGTGCTGCTCTGCCAGATAGTCACTCTCACTTGGACCAGCCTGAAGTGCTGAACTCCAACGTGTGCTTTAATTATAAAAATGTCACCACAACCCAGGGGAAGCAAGTGATGAAAAAATCTTCCTTCTAAGGCTGCCGTAATTGATGAGTTCTTAAATTTGTTTGGATATTGAACTGACTTTTCAGCACTTGTTCAGCATAGTCTTAGTTAATATTTTCCCAAAAGAAATCCAGTTCTTGCAAGTATTTTTCTAGACTCTTAATGTGGCTTCAGTTTAAGCTTTAGGCAAATAATAAACTGACTTAAAACTGATTTGGGAAATGGAGAAATCAATATGGCTCTTTGAATGAACAGAACATAATTAGGTACATCTGGCTTGTGAATGTAAACTATAGCTAAACTGAATTTTTAAAGAGCAAATTCTGCTTAGGTTTAATATCCATTTAAATCCCTCTTTTAATCTCTTTTAATTAAATTTGAACTAAAAGGAGATTATTCTCATAGCTTGGTATTTTTAGTTTTGTTTGATTTGAAGTTTTATCTAGATAAGATTGCATTTGATATCTAAGTGGTGTTTTGACTGTTTGCATGATTAATGGCTTTGGCGTCTTAAAGAAAAGGCATAGTTTGATTGTTACTCATTAGTAAAACACTTGGATCATTCGCCTGGGACTGGAATACAGCCCTCGCAAACTGAGTCTCATGTGTTTTCCCATATGTACGCTGCTTTTATATGAATAAAACTCTTCCTTTTTTAAGGCAATATTCAATTTTTGTGTTTTATTAGCCATACGCTCCAGTAGCACTGTTTAGAAACATATTGTATTTAACACTAGTTCAGGCGCTTTGTTTTCAATCTCTTTTTGACTTTTGGCTGTGTGATACTAGATTTTCTGTTTTTAATTAAAATACCGCTTTTCAATTAAAATTGTTCCAGCACTGTGTTTTGATGCCTCAGTATCTGGCAGTACCTCTTTTCTTATGTCTTGCTGAGAGCAGATCTGGTGTAAGCATCTCTTCTCATGGTCTGTGGTGACACTGTCAGTCTCTGTGTAGCACATTGACTTCCCACTCATCTGGTGAATCTGTGACGCTTTTGTGTGATTTCTGTTTCTGATGCAGGGTTTTTTTCATGGTTATGTTTTTGGCATTTTGCCCCTCAGATTTCTTCTTAGACCTTTCCTTCTTTTTCACAAAGGCTGCAATGTCATGTAATAACACAACTGTTTCATAGGAACTTTATCATAAGCTGCCACTGGGAAGCTTATTTTGCTGTGTGACAAAACCAGCTCAGGTACTGCTGTACTTTTTACCGAACGGGAATCCTACACCTTCCTACCTAATCTTTGTCACTGTCTCATTCTCCAGCGCTGCCTTTTGCTTGGTGTAACTGTGCTGGCAGTAGCAATCTGTGTGTGCTTTCGTCAAAGGAAAAAATTAAAATAACAAGTGACATTTTTGATATCTGAAGAATCCGTGCTATAAGCTTGTAGCAGTACCTGTAGCAGTGTGCTCCTTGGTGCAAGGCCCTCAAGAGACAGCTAACCTTGACTATTCCTCTTCAACTTCTGTCACATTCTCTTATGACCTCCTGAACGTTCAGTAGCCATTGTTGATTATCACCTATTTATGGACAGCAACCAAATCACTGAATGCTCTTTGCCTGTTTGCTCTTGAGAAATTGTTTGCACTTGCTCCTGCATGGCAACCTTGTCTTTACTAACTGGTAACTGCTGGATAAACAAGAGCCTCTCAGTGCATGGTATCTACATGGCTACAATAAAACCACATTTATTTTTAGTGGTTTTGTACAACATTATAGTTACAGTCGAGGCACCAGAATTACGTCAGAGTTCTCAGAAGTCATGGCATTGCTCTGTGCGTGAACTGGCGGAGTTGTTTTGAAAGAAAAAGGGTAAGCTCATCTGGAGGCTGAAAGTTGGGGATCAGTGTAAAGCAGGGTCCCAGTCCTGTGCCAAGGCTGTGCAGTGGCTGGAACATATGACAACTAGTGGTTGATGGAGATAAAGCTTACAGAGGCTTTTCTGAGGCTAAGTGAAGATGTTTTCTCACCTCTTAATCACAGAACTTTTGTGTAGGTGCAGTGGCAGCTTACAAACAGTGGCTGTTGCAACTTGGAAACCAACAATCTCAGCATGTTTGTAACAAGGACAGGGGTTAGTCTTGACAGTTTGTAAGGTAGTTACTGTTGTCAGCACTGAAAATACATAGGTGTGATTGTGGGTGTTGCACCGATGGGCATTGTAAACCATACAGATAACACTAAATTCAAATTTCATAGCAAAGTTATGTGCAATATTAAGGCAGTTCAACTTTATGAAGCCTTCTTGTGCATCTTCCTACCCTCTCTTCGTCCTCTTTCTCTCTGGGGGAGAAGAGCTGAGGCGAGAAGCTTCTGTAAGGCAAGTTATACTGCATCCATATGGAAAGCAGTATCTGCCTCCTACATGCTGCTTCTTCCTATCCCTAACTTGGTGGGCTTATTTGTGAATCCATTTGTCACCTGTACTGCTGCTTATTATAGATTGTTATCAGCAAGGAAGTCTTTAGATGTACTTTTGTACAGCTTACTTTGTTTTTGCTTGCTTTGGCTGAAAGCTGCACCAGCAGTGTGGTGTGCGTTCGTACAACACTAGATTTGCCATATATTGCTCTTGCCATTTGGAAATGAAAGAATGGATGGGCCTCAATAAGCCACTAGCAGGGTGGAGAGTGGATGCTGAACAGGATGGTATAGAAATAGGCAAGGAGGACAGCACAAGGTCGAGGGGAGAATAGCACGAAGTGCTGGATGCCAAGCACAGTGCAGAACCCGTCGAGGGATCACCTGATCCCTTGAGGCTGGATTTTTTATAATTCATTAACCACATGATAGAAACATACAACAGAGTATCATTCACAGGCCTGCCCAATAGGTGGAAGTATTGTGAATGCTTCAACAAATGCCACAAGCATTATCATCTGAATTGGTCTGAAGCCTATTGCATGAAGGGGAAAAAATGAGTTAACGGTATGGAACAGCAAGCAGTGACAAAGAAGCCGAACTCAGGAGTACTGTATCTTTCAGAACTGGCTTATAGATCAACCTGCTAATGGTTTTGGTTTATTTTGTCTCTCTAGCTTTCAGTGGACTGAATTTTCCAATGATGAAAACAGTATCTGGAATGTGGCTGGGTATGCACGCGAAGACAAATTGCTTAGAAATTCTGCACCATAGATAACTGAGATGTTAAAGTTATGCTGTTATATGAAAACACTGAATGCTTTATGATTAAAGCAGTATTTCTAATATCAATCAAAAGCTAAGCACTGGCTCGATTATCTTGATATACCTGTGTTTTATGGTGTAAGATTAAAAAAATAGCAATCAGGAATAAAGTTCGGCTACAGCAACAAAAGATGTGGTATTGTACCTAGTACTTTTAGTTACAGAACTGTATAAATGGTGCTATTAGAATCACACAGCTAATCAAAACACCTCTTTTTTACTGTGAAATAATATTAAACCCCAAATTAACAAAATTGCATAAGAGTTGGAATTTGTTTTTGCCGCACCCACACTACACAGACAGTGCATATTGCAGTCTCTTTTGCAATAATAGAACTAACACAACTACAGATGGTGTTGCTCTACCTCTGGGTTAGGAAATAACTTTAAAATAGCTTCTTGGTTTGCTAATTTGAATGTCTGTGTGTAACTGTTTAAGCGCATAACTGAAAGCAGAACAACTTAGACACGGTGCAAGAAAACTGAGATTTTACCTTTTCTCTGTGACTCTGTGCCCTTCCCTCCACACCTTTCCTCTCCCTGTGCACCATCATGCACACGTGTTGTCTGCCTGCACCTCTATGGGCACCTGATGTCTGTGTGTGGCAGCAGCAGAAGGCATGGCCAACAGGCCAGGCCTGCACTGCTTGGCACCTAGGAGGATGCCTGGCTGGTGGGTTTTTGAATCCCAGGAGATGAGTTGTGGTGGAGGAGGCTCTGTCCTGGAAGATCCCAGTGCCCTGTAGGAATGCCAAAGAGCTCGTCCACCAGTCTATCAGGGAAGGGCTAGAAAACAAAAATATCTCCTCTTTTATAAAACTGTGCATCATGAAACTCAGTGCAGTTATGATCTGTCTGCCCGAAAAAAAAAGATTGTAATGGTACTGGAAGAGATGCAATACATGGAGCAAGTCAAGGGCACACTTCTACATGGTCTTTGACTGCTTACTTAATCAGTAACTTCTATAATAAAATCTTTCTTTTTCTAAAACCTACAAGTTAACAAGGCACCACTTGCAGGAGCGGTAGCTACAGTTAATTTCCTAATGATATCTCAACGTGGCTTCTAGGCTTTTGAATTTAACAACTTGTCCTCTTTTTTCTCCCTGAACTATTACCTTGTACTTTTTTCTCTGACATAACTGTATAAACATCTTGTTGCCCTTCTGATAGAGCAGTGTGACTGGAGATTCCATAAATGTGTACAGACCAGACATGCTGGACTTAGTTGTGCTTGGCAGAACTGGGATTGAAAGAGTCCAATCTTACATCGTGATTCCTTTCAGAACGTTAGTTTGAGAAAAGCTCAAATATTTAAGAATTGGTGAAATGGTGAAATCTGTTTACAGTGATGGGTGCACATTACATTTTGTAAATTATATGTATGAAGAAATAATGCATGTGGGTTCTCCAGGACAGTATCCAGCTTTCTCCTTGTCCTTTGTGAAAATATGCATTATGTGCTTGTAATCCACACCCACTGAAGAGTGTCAGAAATTGAAAACTGGTCAACCCAAACCCCTTGTATCAGAAATAGGTACCACTTGGGGCTACTGAAGAGAGATGGTGTAAGCTTTCCTTATATTACTGCATGATTGCTGAATGGCAAAGTTTACATTATCTCTAGGTTATACAATTAAGTATAGCATCTTTAAGTTTATTCCAGGAAAACAGCTGGTGGAAAAGCTTTGGCTCTAGTACTACTGTAAATGCTGGTACTTTGTTTAACCATACAATTTCATGTGGGACTGTGTAGTGCAACACTTCTATTTTCTCATCATTGAGAAAACAATGATGAGAAACGTTCTCCATCCTTGCTAATTCATGGCAAAGACAACCTCTTCAGCATGGCTGTTGGCATAGCATAACGAAACCATACCTGCAGTTATGTGCATTATGGTCTTCCAGGATACTTGTACACCGGTTTCTCTTGTTTCGCAGTTGGGAGGAGGGTGGGAAACACAGATTTCCTCAGCTGCTGCCAGAGTTCTGTCATGTTGCTTCAAATAACTCAGTGCAGTTGTGGGCTGGCTTAGTTGGCTTAGAAACGATTGGTGGCTATCATCCATAGCAAGGAGTTGGGCATGGACCATATTTTTATCGTTTAAAGGTTTGCAATCCATTGACTGTGACATTTTTTAAAAAACATGAATATGTAATGTCTGAAGTGTTACATTAGCACTTCCTTCTCTAGAACTGCTCTGGGGCTGTGCAGTAGGAGATTTACTCTTGCTTCCACGCCAGCTCCCCCCTCTTGAAAGCTTCTTCCTGATACTTTTCATGTAGTAGTGCTGCTTCTGCTTTTTCTGTGAACCAAAACATTACAGTCTTTTTTGACATTTCAGCATCAAGCTTCAGAATCTTATTGGCAGTAATTTTAGCACCACTTCTGGGCTACTGTGATTTTTATTATTTATTTTAAATATTTATAAAAGATGTGATAGGATTTGCCACCTGTGTATCTAATAAGAAAATGCTTTTGTACACAGAGCTGTCTCTGCATGCACTGAGACACAAAATATAAGGCAAGTTTTGAGCTAGGCTGGGGGTGTGCTGACACAGCTACCCATCCTTTCACAATGCCCCTCACATTGCTGTAGTTAGCCAAGGTCTGGCTACAGCCTGTTCTTTCTGTGGTCTTATCAGAAACAAGGACAATTTACAAATGATGAGCTACAAACCAAACCAAAACTAAACCAACTAAGTTTTTTTTTGTAAAGTAAAACCAGAAGTTTTTTGTCTGGCAGAGCAGGGTGTAAAGGAACACACTTCACATTGTACCACCTTGTCTCAGCCAGCTTTGTGGCTTTTAGACTTTTAGCCGCTGAAGCTTAGCATACAAACCCATTTTCTGTTGTGTGCTACACAAAATACTTCATTTTCTTCTGGGAATTCTGGCCTTCCCTCTGAGACTGCATCTGTCCAAATGTGTAATGGGTTTTAAGCATTTCATTTTAGGAAGTTACTTTTCCCTAAGAGAATGTGCCCAATAAACTTTAGGTGTACCTACTGATTCTGTTTTTGTCCTTTACACTCTTTATCACATGCACAGTTTATGATTAAAGAGGGTTTTTTTTGTAAGCTTCCAGGCTGTTTACTCATCAAGGAATCCAAAAATATGTATGGATGCTTCAATAGCTACCTCTTCCCTGCAGGTGAGGTAGTGTCACCCTTTACCTGGGCTCCAGTGTTGCCCGGTGTTGCTTAATTTTTACCTGCCTTACTTCGTTACTTTTACTGGCTTTCTAATTAAAATTACTGGAGTTCCTTGGGTGCAGAGTCTGAAGAAGGTGAGAATGACGTCACTATCAGATGCCGTTACAAGTTCCTGCTTAATTAACACCAGAAAATTACCTACCTAAACACTCCTTTGTCTGGTTGGGGTCTTTTCAGCATATGCATGTGTTTTTAAGAAGCGTAACATCCAAAAGGAAACATTGAAAGAAAACAAAACAACATTTCTGGCGTCTGAATTGAGACCTTTTTACGCAGGAGGAACAGGGCTGAGGGACAAGGTGGGACCTTGACTCTGTAGGGAAGAAACAAAACAAAATCATCAGGTTTTTCTTATCAGTCCAAAGAGGTCTGAAGTTTCTGAGAGATATGAGAAATCTTAATTTGCAAAACTTGCTGCCATTTAACCACAAGGCTCATTATCTCTCCGTATCGGTCTGTCATCTAAAATAACAAAAGGCACCCATCTATTGTGTAAATTTATCCATGAAAGGAATCTTGATACTGGCTTATATTGTGTCTATCTCTACCAATGCTCCCCTTGATTAAAAGACCTCAAAGGCTATTGCACTTCATCTTTGCTAACACCGTGTTTCTTCCTGTTCCTCTTCTATTCTGTGTGTGGGTTTTTTGAGTGATTTCAATCTGCTAAACAGTAATTACCTCAAACCAGTATTTTAATATATTTTTCTAATTTTTTTTAAACTTGTAATATGCGTCTTCTTTAGCTAGTCCAGTGTTGTAATTACTTTTTCTTTTGTGATACCACTTAAGGTAACATTCAGCTATATTCTCCCTGCTTTGAAGGATGCAGCTGATGTGTGTTGCCACACCGCAGGGGACAATGAGGCCTGTAGAAGACAGCTAGCTTCTCAAGGAATGTCCTGCAGGGACCCGTGGAGTTGTGTGTATTGCAAAATAAAAAATTGGCACTATCACCAAGAGCCTTTAACGATAATGAGATGTGCCTTTCTTGGGCATGGGAGAAGTGCATGGCAAAGCACAGTCCTTATCATGAATAAAATCACTCAAAATAGGACAAAGGTTGCTCGCGTTCTGAAGTATTACTTACTCCGATCTCCAAAATTTGCCAGAGCTGAAGAATTCATACTGCCCTTCCTGACTGTACCTTTTACTTACAGACCATCCTACCTACTGACTGCCTTCCCGTAAGCTTTAATGAATACAGCTGAATGTTAACAATCTGAAATGCTTAATGTTTATTTTTTCCTGTGTGCCTGAATTGTGTGCAGCTGACAGCTACAGCTCTTTCTGACTTCAGCTTGAAATGCACTTATTTCTACTTGATTCTAGTAACGTGCTTTGCTAGCTGTTAACAGTGCTACTTCCACGAAGACCCCCACAGCCCTGCAGGTGCAGGCGTTTAGCCCTGTGAGGGGGAGGTAGGTGGGAGTTGGGTTGCACGTCGGAGCTGCCAGAGCCATCAGGACTTCTCCTGAGAGCACATGCCTCTCTTTTTTGGTCCGAGCAGTCACGTTTCCACTGAGGTTTTGTCCTGTTTGCTGTGCTAAAAATACATTACATGAGTAAGTAGGAAAAGATGGTTCCTTTTGACTCTGATTTTACTGGAAACTGTGCCAATTTGAAAATAGGTTTCCAAGTAATTCCCACTCATTTTGATCCAAAGGCTCGTATGATGCATGGCGAGTTGGGCGGTGGCTGCAGAAGACCCCTGTTCTTTTGCTGCGCTCTCAAACGATTTCGTGTAACAGTTAAAAATAATTGTCTTTTCTAGGATGCAGGGGGCCTGTAGCACAAAGAAATCAGAGTTTTTTCCAAGAAGGAAAGGTGAATAGCTGCTTTCAGGGTAGACAGCACCATGCACTGAGCATAAGTGAAAGAAAAAACAATTATTTAGTTTAAACTACCTGAAAGAAAGCTGCTGCTTGTCATCTTTTAAGCACGCATTTAGTCATCCTGTATTAGTCAGTGTAATTATGGAGGCTACAGAACTAATTCCAGATAGTAACCGGTGTTGAAATGCACAATTTAGACTTAAAAAATAATTTATTTAAATTAGATTTTCCTGCAAGTTAAGAGAGACCCAGTCTGGTTGTCAGTTACTGCAATCAGACACTGCTCCCTGCTCAGGGCTTTTTTTGGTCTCCCCTGCTTGCTTTCTCATACCACGTTGGCAAGCTGCAACAAGTGAAACTCCACCCTTCCTACAGACTGGGGAGAGAATAAAATGCATAAACGGCGACTACTGGTGAGGAAAATGAGAGTTTCTGTGAAGGTGCTGGTTTCCAGACAGTCGCTGATGTGCAGTGGAGAAAGGGGCGGGATCATTTTCAAGTAGCTTAGTTGTGATTTGCTGAAGTCGTAGACTTTTCCCCTTAAAATCCCAACCCTCTCCCTCTCTCTTTTTTTCCTTCTTTTTTGTTTTTTTTTTTGGAGAAGTTGACTTGTGGCTGCTTCTCAGTGCGCACGTCAGCTGTAATCTGGTCGCCAGTGCCTTGCGCTGAAATCATGAGTTCGGAGGCTGATGAACCCAAGGAAGGTATGTTTTTTAACTATTTTCACAGGAGAGGAAACATGCATACTCGCTTCGCCAGCGCCGCTTTTGTGAGCGTGGAGGAGAGTTACTGCTTGCTTTAGCTTACGGGTGTTTGAAGGGGAGGGAAAAATGCCTGGACAAAATCATTCAGAACCCTGCCGATGTCACTGGATTTTAATTGACTGAAGTGTTGGCAGCCAGGGACATCTCTCCATCCCGGGAATGGTAATTTACCTGCACGTGAAACACAGATAAGTGGAAGAAATGATGTTTTGAAACAGTGGTAGTAGAATATCGAAAGAGGAAGATTTTTTTTTTTTTTTTTAAAATTGGAAGCACTGTATTTTTCAGCCAAAGGGGAAGTTGCAAGGGGGAGAAGTGAAAGGATTATTTGGGGAATAAGCTTGAATGCAGCTTACTTCCCTGTCCGACTGACCATTCACGCACGCGTGTGAGTGCACGCATGTGCCTGTGTTTGAAGCGCAGGGGAGTGTGCCAAAGCTAGAGGGTTTCATTTACTGCTTCTAGAGTGGAACGTGTGGAGGAGCTGGAAGTGCTCCAACAAAAATGCAATTATTCACTAGTGTTGTTTGGGAGGGGGTGCGAGCCAGGGTAGGACAGTAGGGAGCAAGAGGGGGAGGAGGAGGGCAATTTCCTGAAAGTGCCTATATACAAAAGAGCATTTATCCAGAAGAGGGAACAGGGCAAGAGTGGGGTTACACACTGGATTTCTTAGAACAGAATTGACGTTTCATGGTTATGAATAGTCCTTAGGGAGACTCAAAATTACAGAGGTCCAGTATGGCTCAGAAAAAATCATTTAAAAAACCCCCAACAGATAAGGAAGCAGTAAGGCAACCTAAGCATTTGGTATTTGGTGAAAACAAGACGTTTTCAGAATATTTCAGCTGGTTTTCCCCTCACACTCAATACAACTTCCCCCACTTGAAGAGTAACATTACCAAGGCCTCTACCAGTTTACTTGTGCAAAGAGTATTTTGTTGATTTGCAGAAAAGTCAGCTTGGACTGTATAAACATAATGCTAATAATGCTGCTAGAACCTGGTTAGTAATAAAGCCTGTTATCCTGTGTTTTGATAAGAATTACATCGGTGGTCTCAGTTTCCTTTTTCTTATTTCTTCTGGATGAATGAACAGATTAACTAAAAGGCAGCTTTTCTCTTTTTTTCCAAGAAGTTTCTGTAGGACAGATTTATTGAAAAGCAGAACTGAAAAAAATATTTCTCTATAGAAACTGTTTGAAAAAGACAGTATGTGAGTAAGAATACAGCAACGTGAACGTTCTCCCTCAGTTTTACAGCAGGAGAGATCAGAATGTATGCCATAGCATGAAAGATCCTCTGGTTTCGTACAGGCAGCTCCAGACAATTTTACCAAGTTTGCTATATTTGAAATGTAAATTTTCTTGTTTAAAGAAACCTCTTTAGATGACTGAGATTCTTGAAATCATCTGAAAGTATTCTTGTGTTGCTCTGCATTTCTTTTGAAACGGTTTGAGATGCCAGGATCTTCATGCTGAAAAAAGCATTTGGAGCAGGTGGCTGAGATAGGAAAGAAAGGGTAGGTTTTTGGTTAGTTGTTTTTAGCCGGGAAAATGTTTGGGTTTTGCTGCCCTGTGATTTTAATACGTTAGAATGAAAAATAAAAACACTGGCCACTGTGGGAAGATGAGGTACAGATGACACTGAGAATGTTCTTAGTTGAACTGTAAATATAAATTCCTCAGTAATCTCATTTGGATTGAAAAATGCTATTTACAGTACTCCTGGGAATGTACTCCCATTTGTACAGGAATAATAAATAGATTAATGAGAGAAGAGGGTTTAATGTGTATGTGAATAAGGAATAAAATTAAGAGATGAATATTTAGAACTGCACCTTTTACACTATTTTGGCATGTCTGAACGCGGCAAGAATGATCATTGATCAAAATACTGAAAAATACTATCAAATACCTGTGCATATATAATGGTCCAGTGTATGTTGCATAAAATAGGCATTCAGAGTCTTTCAACTAACTAGCTCCGTTTAATCAAGGAACCGCTTTTTGCCTAAAGAAAATCGATGCTTCACAAATTCGAACTGAATTTGAGGCTCAGGCTTTTGAGACTGAGAATATATAATCTTTTAAGTGGTTTACAAAAGAGGATGTGTGTGTGGCTAAGTTTTCCTTTAGGTGCATGACTGAATGTCACTCTAAAAGAGAAATTCTGATTTACCCACAAATTATGACGTCCAGCTAGGCAGTTAGTATTTAAGTGTCTGTGACTGATTATGGAAAGAGTAGAGGGTACACTTGGACAATTATAAAATAGTTATTTTACCAGATTCTGTAGATTTTGAGACCAAGCTAGCAATGAAAGCGTAGTGGTTACTATGCAACATGCTGAAAAGTGAAAGGAGGAGAAAACTACAGGAAAAATATTATTTAAATATAGCTTGTAAGCAAAGGCAGAATTTCTCCATTTTCCTTGAAGCAGAGATAATCAGGTGGCCAGGGAAGCATCACTGAATCACACAGAATCTAGTCAAAAGATACCTAGGGAGCTCTGAAATTCAATTGCAGCTTCCAGACATGACTCTTGGATCATGCGTTAGAAGGTTGGCTTGAATGAAAAGGAATATTGCGGGCACAGTAATAGCCCTGAGCATCATGTATGCTCTGACACCGGCCTGATGCTGAAGTGAGCAATACTTCACTTCCAGCTACTTTATGTAAGTGAATTGCAGTATTGGGATAACATTGGGATGTCTGTAAAAGTAGTTTTAGTGGGTTAATATGGATTATTTTTTAAAGTCTGCACAACAAGATCGAAGTCCCAAGTTTTGCTACTGTAAAAGTGAACCCAGAATCAAGATAAATTTTGAATGGTAAATTCATGAAGATTTTATGTTTTATAATTAATTGAATAAAGGTGGAGTCTTTGACTTCAAGTTAAGTCTTACTGTTTTAGCAAGGACTGGGAGTAAAAAGACAACGTTAGAAGACCGTAGTTACTTCACAGTATTTTCTACTAATACCTTGACAGTGGGTATGGAGCAGTGTATCTGGGCTTTTCAGCTTCTGTCTTTGATCTCTGCATGGTCCATATTAGGATGGCAACATGAAACAGGTTTGTATTTTTTTCCTCCCGCCGTGCTGCTTGCAATCTCTGTATTCATCTATATATCACAATGCTGTGGTATGTGTGCATGGCATCAATCTGTATTGCCTTTACAGATTCCAACAACTGTCATGATATAAATAACCCTGGCACATTTTCTTGTAATTACTTTTTGCCCTGGATGAAACAAAGAGCATGGTAACATCAAGAAGAAGAGTAGAGCATTTAACTGTATGGCATAATTTCCATCTAGTGTTGTGTGATGGCGTGTCATGTACCACATGGTTTCAGGCTGTTATTTGACTTAATTCTTTTCTGAAATCTGAAAGAAATATTCTTAATGCTGGTGCTATATTAAATCTATATATAATTAATATACCTTTTAAAATACGTGCCAATTCCAGTTAAAATGATTGTGGGATTCATGGGTTACTTACATAGTATTTCTTCCATAGAAGGAAATAGTAATTTATGTAAAGCTTCAGAAATCTTCAGCTCCATTCTACAGGCTTTATGTTGTATATTGAGAAAACAACAGGAGATAAATATAATGTCTCAAAGGAAAAGTAAAACAATAACAGAGTGAATGTCATACATTAGCCTATCAGATGATGGATATTGTCCTACAAACTAGGAAGCTGTGAGAGCCCGCAATGGACCTTTATCATACTTAGTTTAAGTACCACATTTCATGGTAGAGAGAGATCTCTGCATTCCTACAAGCGCCTAGAGCTTTTTTAGACACAGCATTTTTTAAGCCAATTGAGATTACTGGGGAATGAGCTCACCTGTTTTGTTGCTTTTAGAGCTCAAAACAGAGACACAGGGGTTATAAAATCACTCACTGTTGTGAGAAGTCAGTACTCCCTCCTGTAAGTACTCAAGTATTTGCTTTGACATTTTTCAGTCACTTCTCATTGTGTGAAAGTTATTCAGGGTAGAAACACGTTCATTTAGTTAAAAGGTTGTCTGCTCTTGTGCTCTTTACGCCATCCAAAACATTGATAGGAATGTGTAATGTATGATTCTCCATCCCACTGTCACCAAAATTAGCATTGGTTAGAACCTTTTATACTTTTGTGATAGTGAACGGGAAGATCCAAACTACACAAGTAGAGTGTTACCCATACTTAAATACAACAGGTGATGACAGTCACATTTCATGTCAACTTTTCAAGTCACAGACTCTTTTCAGGCAAAATCGGAATAAATGGTGTGAAAAACCTAAGTGTAAAGAGGAATGATATGTCTCGGTGACCACTTTTGGACACAAATCTGAATAGTTTTGTGTGAATTGTCATAGCTTTGACAGCTGCCGAGTTAGAGATTGTCCCCTTCTATTTCGTGGAGCTCATTTTTCCATATGAAACCACAGCAAAGCAGCACAGGCAATTAGTACTTACCCCACATATTAGACCCACATAACCCTCTCCCTCTGAAGACTATACAATGTGGGCTTCATTTGTTTCACTTGCTCTTTGCCTTCCGTCCCTTGTCAAAACAACAGTCTACATAAAACATTAAGGCCAGTGAAACAGGGGCCTTTTGTTGAGAGTAGTCTGAAAAGTTCAGGAGCAGGAAGAATCATCTGATCCCAATGGATGTGTCAGAGATCCAGATTAGTCAATTTGAGGATTTTTTTTATTCCACAAATAACTTGCCTACTGCTGATGAAGAGAATTAAAAGATTACAGGGGTCATACATATCATGTAGAAGCTCTATAAATCAGAGTGGAACCTAACAATTTGGCATTTCATGTAATCCCTTCTATAGACTTTTAGAATTCAAGATTAATAGGACAAACTGTAGGCAAAATATATCATTTTAGTACAGGAAAGAAGGAAAAAAGGAAGTAAGCTTATGAGAAATTGTAAAGAAAGAATTATTACTTACTGGACACTGTAATGCTATATCTAATACACATGGGGAAAGTGTTGCCAGAGGTGCAAAGACTGGGGGTGAATGTAGCAGAAAAAGCAAGCAGCTAGCATCTTAATGAAGGAGGAGCAATGGGAAATTTGGAGGAAATAAGACCATGGTGCACAGGCAAATCAGAACTGCTAGGTATTCTTAATGTGGTTTGGAGGTCTGTGTATTTAATGAAGCAAGATACCGGAAATGGATAAAGGGCTTTAAGGACAGAAATGCAATGGCTATAGTTTGTAGTACAGCTGCTGCAGCTCCATCAAGGTGAGGGCATTTGAATCTGTCAGTAAGAGCACTGATTAAGGCTGCTAAACCATGAGACTCTGGAACCCGTTCTACATCTCTCCCCTTAAAAATTGAAAGAATGGCTGGTTTTATGTTCCTGGCCAGATTGGGGTAACCTTTAAGATAACCTATCTTGTGAATGGAATAGGTAGCCACTCTCACTACTTCTTCTGCAGGCTCAGAATAGAATGGCTTGAACTGGTGGTTTTTATTGTATACCGCATTTGAAAGTCCGTATGGAGTAGATGTCTTCTGCAGAACACTTCATTCCCCACATATTTAGCAATCTCTTCCTTGTGCTGTTGGAGCAGAAGAGGAAGCTAGGTGGTAATGTGAGCATGGGCTGCTGGATAAGCACTAGCTGTAGCTGGTAGGTTACTTCAGAGAAACACTGAAAGTCTTAACAGGTTAATAATTTAGCTGCAATTGTTGGATTGAATGCTAGATTGCGTTGAGAAAATTCCATTAAAATAATTATACTTACGGGATCATATCTATTAATCCATAGCAAACTGTAAGACTCAGGTGTTTAATTTCAAATGAGATACAGTCCCTTGAGGTATTCGGTCAATAGAGAGAATCATAGATTAACTGAGGCTGCAGGAAACTTCTGGAGCTCATTGGGCACAGCCTTTCACTTAAGGCAGAGCCAACTTTGAAGCTAGATCCAAATTGAAAGTTAAATTAGGTTGCTTAAGCTTTTTCCAGTCAAGTAGATGGTGTGTTCAAGAGTGCTGGTCCCACAACTTCTCTAGCAACATATTCCAATATTTGACCACCTTTGCTGTGAAGGTGGTCATTCCTAATAAGAATTCCCCTTGATGTTTTTTGTTTGTTGCCCCTTGCTATTTTACACTGTATCCTCAGAAAGACCCTGGTTCTAGTCTTCTGTAAGTATTCAGTAGCTAATTAGCTGTATTGGTTAGGTCCACTGTTAGTCTTTACGTTGAGCAAACCTGCTGCTCTCAGCCCATCGAGCTTCCTAACCATCTTGGTGGCTGTCTGCTACACTTGCTTCAGTTTGTCAGCTCCTGTTTTGGAGAGAAACTGGGGAGCTCAAAACTGGACTCAGTACTCTGCGAGTACTGGGAAGGTAGCACTTTGTTTTCAAATGCTAGCAGTCTCTTCCATCTTACAAAATTGATTGTTGTACTGGAGACTTAGTTTCCCCATCTTCCTTCCATTTACGTATCGATGACTGAATTTGCTATATTTTTATTGTATGCTGTATCTTAGACCCTTGGTTTATTTTCCTTGGGGCATTTGCAAAGTATGCGCTGTCATAAATGAAACTGGAGGTTAGAGATCAGGGAGCAAAAGCCAGAGTGAATCTCTAGAGAATCAAAAGAAGTGTCAGGGGAAGGGAAGGGCCTTGCACCTACATTTGAAAAGGCTGTGTTCTTGATTAGTATTATTTCCAAGTATAGTAAAAGACTGAAGAATGTCTTCTAAGAATAATGAGTGTTTTGTAATATGTGTGCCAGGGTTACGTAATTAAATATTAATTATAATTCACAAATTTTATTCAAAAGCACAGATCACTCCTTTCATCAGTAATGATTTATCATTTGGTCAAGTATTCTGCTAAATGGTGCTGTTTCAATAAGGGTGATTAAATACTGCTTTTTGAGAAGCAAATTGCATGCCCTCTCTCCTCAGGTGTTTAGACTCTCTATAAACACATTTAGGTAATAATAAAGCAAATGAAAGCTATATTGCAGGTGTTATTTCAACCTTCTGATCTGATTTTTTTGTTACATTTAGCTTACAAAATATCATAAGAGGAGAGCAATTCACAGAGGCGTGAAAGAGCTACTGATTTTTATGCTACTTTATGAAACAACTGTTTTTCTTTTTTGATACCTCACACTCAATAGAAGAAGTAGCACGGTAAAAATAGGTTAAGCTACTTCATAATGGCTTTAAAGCCAAAATGACTTTTTTAATGTTTAGGGATTAATTTTTCCTGGTTGCTTATTGGGTATATACTTTTCAGACCTGGTAGTATCCAGTGGTGGTACTGTTAGTAGGAACAGTTGCTGTGTGTGACTTTGTAAGGAATTTGAGTGCTTAAGCTGACTGTTTCTGCATTAATAAATAGCACCAATCTGAACATTAGCCTATTGACATTAACATTTTTTTGGTACTGTGTGAAATCTAGAAGCTGCATATTTTCATGTTTTCTCTGCATCAGTAGATTTGCCAAGTTCTTTGTGTTTTTTAGTGGTAGGTGTACACCTTTTCTTCTCTGGATGCTTATCCATCGTGACTACTGAACTGTGGGATTAGCGGTTCAAAGGCAACTGACAGTAACTTGGTTCTTTTAACCTTAACATCAGCAAAAGCACAAAGCCTTAAATCTGTCTGTTGGGCACGGTCTTGTGAGCAAGGAAGAGAGAAACAGGGAAGCCTGTCCTTTGAGAGTTTCATTCTACATCCATCCTTTCAGGATGTTTTCTTATAAATTTTGTTTTTCTTCATAAGATTCTCTGCCTGAGTTGGAGTGTGGTTTGGTTCAGTTTCGTCAGTTGCTTCCCTGTCAAAATTCAGGTTTGTGGTTCATGTCTAGTGCTTGACTGGTTAGCAATGACAAGTGGAGAGCCTGCCCCTCTACATGGCATGGCAAATTCAGTCTGAGGAACCTGGGACCTGAAACCTTCATCACGGATCAGCAGTTTCAGCAGAAGCAATGTAGAGGATTGAATACACACTGTATAAATTAATTTATTTTTTACTACCTTTTGCTGAATTCAGTACTGACATTTGTAACTACACAGATTAATAATAAAAGATCAAAGATTCTGTTTTGCATAGCAATAGGGGAAACACATGTCAGTCTGACATACAATCTACAAATGTTGGGGTGTCTGCAGAGAGTCCTGTTCCTGATGGCACTTTACAGTAATGAAAATGAATTGCAGTAAAGTGGGACTTAGTGTTTCATCTATTTGAGAGCATTTATCCTTGAAAGGTTTGTGATTTGAAATCCAGGGACATATTCTGAGATATGTTGTGCTTATCTATGAAGGTCAGTAGTTGCAGGTTTCTCTGAGGTGCTGGTATCAGACCTGTGATTTCACTGGACCCCTAAGGATGTGATACCCTTAAGTCTTGATCACAAAATGTTTACATTTCACTTCACACAGGAATGAATAAAGCACTGAATCAGTGCATGCCCAGGCAAGCTTCCGTTTAATTAACTTCATTGACTTGTGTAGGAAACTTTCAGTGCGATAAATGCAGAAATCCCTTGTTTAAAATCTTAAGGCTTTCATGAGATCTGTTTTTGCATTTACTATCTCCACTTTAACAAACTATTCTACAAAGATAGTTTTATGTATAGAAAGAAGAAAATTTTGGTTTAATACTAGCGAAAGCAAGTAAATAACACTGGTGATTCCAGGGGCTAATTTTTCCTACTTGCAAAAGAGAAAATGAATGTTTCTATTCACTTAAAAACACTTACAGTGATTTAGACTTTACTTCAGAAACTAACAAAGAACTTGAAACAATGAATCATGAATTTGAGCAGCTGTGAACAGAAATAGTGGATACTTCAAGAAGGGGTATGAAGAAAGTTTGGCTCTGGTGCCAACATCTATGATAAGATGTCTTCATCAAGCTCACAGCCTTGTCCTCAGTGCTGGAGATTAGGGGGTCAGAAGTCTGTGATGCAAGAAGTCACTGTCCCGGATTGTTTATTTACACTAACTTTTCTTTGCAACAAGCAGTTGGCATTAGAATCAAATGAAAGAGACATAAATTATGGTGGATTTAGATGTTGATTGGTAGGTAACAAGCTACAATAAAATGCCATGCATCTTGGGAGGGGAGGATAGTAGTACCATGGTGAGAACAAGAGAAGCTGTTGACATTTTTATTTCAGTGCAAAAATGTTATCTAACTAGCTTGGAATTTAGATTTATAGTGTTTTATTTTCACCACTTGAGGCCTTTCCTTCTCCAGGTTCGAATTTGCATTCCCTCCTTCTTTCTTTTTGGGTAAAAATTGTGAAAGTCTCAAGCTACAACAAGATTTCCTGGTGGTGTACAGCTACCTAGCTGATCAGTGCTGTTCATTGCCTACTTAAAAATACCATTTGTTGCCAGTGCAATGGAAAGAAGGTGGACATTTAAATTCTACAGTAGTCAACAGCTATAAAAAACAGTGCACTCAATCTCTTACACCTTGCCCTGAGGAATGAACTACAAAATAGATGCAGGTTTTACAGAATCGCAGAACAGTTGAGGCTCGAACAGACCTCTGGAGACTGTCTGGGTTTAGTCAATAAATACATTTGCATTATTTAAAAATGAATAGGATTGCTAGTGCTTTGCAAAGTATCAAAGTTCTGTAACCAAGTAATGCTGCTTCCTGACATAAAAGAAAATGTCACACACATGATGTTTAACCAGAAGATTGAATTTTACAGAAGAAAGAGTTGCTAACAGTATTAAAGACCTAATTTTTTCTTATGCTTTATATTCTACTAGAATTTAATGACAGTAATGAAAATGAAACTAAACGCTTAAGATACGTGGTGAGGTCGACCTGTGTTTTGAGTCTTAGTTTATGCTTGAGAGTTTAGGTGTTACTAAGTCAAAGATTTTAAATGTTTGGGTTTGGTATCTTTTTTTCCCCACTGTTATGTATGGAAATACTTTTCATAATTTTTCAGCTGTTTTGAGCACTGGTTTTGAATTGGAGATGCCCGAAATAAAGGAAACCAAGTGGAAACAAAATGGAGTCAAAGCAAAGCCTCCAAAAGACAGGCTGTACATTGAGGTCTTGGGGAGCCTGTTCTGAACTGACAGGAAGGGTGTGACGGAGTGAAGGAGAGAAAGTACTCTCAACCATTGATTTAATGGCTGAAAATTTGGATGAAAGTCGCGGTAGCTGTAGCATGGATACAGAGGGAACAGGCCATGCCTACTAAATATTGGGAGAAAAAAAAATTAAACGGAGGGGTTGATTTATTTTGCTCCTTATGGAAGAGAAAGGTAAGGGAAATGTTAGCAGTAGCACTGGAAGAGACCACTACAGCCACCAAGTGTAGTCCTCCATAATCACAGGTACCATGAATGGCTGGTGCGGAAGAGTCGACAAAGCATGTATTCTATGTTCAGCTGTACATGCAATGCCAGAAAACGTATCCTTCATCCTAGAAAACAGGTGGTGAAAAATTAAAAACTGCAAAAGAGACGAAGGATGTCACTAGTGTCTGAGGCCTAAAGAACAGCCATTATCTGATAAGTGAAGTTCTTAGATGGCATATTTTCTTGTGTTTTATAATCTGCATTTCCATGTTGATACTGGAAAAAGTATATACAAACCAGCTACCTGAGAAGTGAGCTCCTTGGGAAGCACCGCGGTTCTTTTCCTACATCTGACCTGTAGCTGTGGCAATCTTGAGTGTCTCAGAAGTTTCTTTTGACAGGGGGGGACAGAAATCAAATTATATATGTGTGAGGCAGCTGTCATTTAGTTTCTCAGGACTAGTGGAAGACAGAAGAGTAATATATATATACAAACATAGTGCAATCTAGCAATCCAGCCTCCTTTCAGCGTCACACTGACAGAGAGATACTGAGGGACTCCCGTTCCTGTCTGCGAGAAACAGACAGGGTGGTGTACAGATCAACACAGAGAAGAACTGAGAACCAGAACTAGAAATACAGGAAAAGCATTATTAACTACTTTCAAAGCCTTTGTAAGATCACTCATGAACCTTTCTGTCATTTGAGCTTTCTGAAGCCTCTTTACATACTATTCAAAATAGACGCCCTTTGCAGTTTGACAAGCTGCTACTTCGTCCCTGTAATGGAGTTCCCAGTTCCTCTCATGACATCTTGTCTCAACCTTCCGGTTCATTGTATTTTTGCCACATGTATCTTAAACTTCCTCTTAACTTTCCTCCCCCCGCCCCCATGTCAAATTTAAGTCTCACCAATGGATTTAAAGTTCCCCAGGGCTGCTGGTCTCAGTGCTTTTCCTTCTGCATTCAAGCCAGAAGCTCTCCTGTTAAAATCTAGGTCCTGTGCATACAGTGCAACGCGTGTTGTGCGAAGACAGTCTGTTTGCCAGGATGATTGTAAGAGCAATCAGATACCTCTTTTTAAACTTTAGCTTTTTCTAAAATACTCAGTTGCAATGGCCAGAGTATTTATTGGAAGTTCCTTTTGGGTTAGGGATCTTGGCACTGTTGCCTTGCTGCAGTTTGGTATGGGTTTCTAAGGCTGGACAAAAAACTATAGTTACCTGTATTCCATGTGCTTGATTGGAAGGAATGACCTGAGATACTCTTTATTTCCTCTGAAAAGATTTGTCCAATATTACTGCTGAGTGTGCATGTACACCTGGTAGATAAAGAGGAATGTGATGTAGCCCTGAAATGGCCAACAGCTGAGATTTGCAGGCTGCCTATTTAATACCACAGCACCTGTTGTTGCATTCCAGCAGGGGTAACAAATGGTGGTGAAGAAGTAAAATACCAAATTAAGTTCGTGACCCTACTCAGTATGACTGTCATTTTCTCTGTTTAATATCCAAGATATTTTAAAATATGCTTCTCTAAGAGTAGTCATGAGAAATTAATCTGATTTTTTTTTTCCTAGGCTCTAGGAAAAAGGGCTTTTAAGAAGGCTTTTTAAATTTCTAAATCAGCTACAGTATATGTATCATGTGATGCACAGGGGTGGCTGTGGGAAGCAGAGGCATGTAAAACCAGAATAACTTGTTGGCACAGACTGCTCTCATGGGACTGCAAAACTCTGCACACACATTCTTGTTGGAAATAGCATCTTTCCTTGCCACACTACCCAGCCTTGACCTCCAGGTACTTTTTTTGGCAATTCTTCTCACCTCTTGATCAAAAAAGTATTTTGTTTTCTGGTTTTTTTTTTATGGTTTGTTTTGCTTGTGCAGCTAGAAAGGGGGTCATCTTTTGCTGTTGATCAAATTTTGGACATTTTAATACACTAAGGCTAGGATTAAATAGCAATGTCAGGAAGCATATAACAATACACAATACAATATGTGGTTTGCAAACCTGTGGACAATGACTTCTTCAGCACTTCATTGAGTAAAAAGAGGTGTTGCCAATGGCGTTTGTGAGCTTTTTCCTTTATCTTTCCCAGACTGTATACTCACTTTCAGTATGAGTATGCAGATTAGCTGTACTGTATATTTTTAAAAATGCTTGATTGGCCAGGTTTTGTTCAAAAATAGTTTGATTAACTGTTGCTTTAGAGTGACTCGCAGCCTCAGAGCTGACATCCAAATCCAGTAATCCCGCTTCTGCAGTATTTGCCGTGCATTAGGTTTGGCTTCAGATTGGGTGTTTTCTCTTTTGAAGTTCTTCCAGTGTGAATGTTAAAATTAGTATACATTGCTCGACTAATTAACATTCTCATAGTTTGCTCAGTTAGTAAAGATTATGGTGAGTGAGAATTTAGTACAATTTACTGTACCTATAAAGAAAACTGTAGGCAAAGGTTACTTACATTTATGAACGAATGCTTTGTATGCATTGAAAATTTTTGTTTAAACTGTTTTCTAGTTAAAACTGATATTCATATATAAATCTCCCTTTTTAAAAACAAGGCGCCAAATAAAATATTTACTCTTCAAATAAAGACTTTATGTACCTGAGTCATAAAAGTTGAGATGTATGTGGAAGAAATAAGTACTGTATAGGGCCCTTGTGTTTTTTTTTGGTTCTTTTTTTTTTTTTTTTTTTTTTTTTATTTTTTTTTTTTTTTCTTCTTCTGCACTTAGCCGTCTGCCCTCTGGGTTTTCCACTGCCTGATGGTGCTTGCCCAAGCTATCTGCCCTCTTGCAGTCCTCTTCTCCACAAGCTCTGCGCCTGCCCTGGCTGCTTCTCGCCCCTTGCCATCAGCCAGCTTAGAAGTTGCAGTCCCAGTGTCTGATGTTGAAGAGCAAAAGCTGTCAGGCCGCTGCCTGGTCTTGCATGTCTGGTACGAGCTTCAGTTTTCACCAGCTTTGGAGAAGCCAACAAAATGAACAAACGCTTGCAAACGCGGAGACGGGACACTGTGCTGAAGTGGCTGTCTGGGGACTGCTGCGTTTTTGGAATGATTTCAACCTTGCGAGGACTTTATCTCTGCTTTTTAAAAGTTTAAATTTAACATACCTTTCACCCAGGAAGCCTTGAAATACTTAGATAAGAATCACAACAGTGACACTCCTGTTTGGGGAAAAAAAAAAAGCATACCGAAAAAAGTTCTTTGAAATCGTGACTCACTCAGATGGTTATTAAGAATAAGCTGTAAATCATGGTGGCAGCTAGAAAAATCAGTTTACCATATTCATATCTGAAGAATTTGTAGTCTGTGTCCTACCACTCATTTTTTAATCTTATCGTCATGTAATTAGTACATTGTGAAAATGGTTACGGCACTGGTAACAGGTTTATGACTCTATTTCTGCCTGTCCTGTACTTCAGGATGTATTCATTTACTGATGCTAGCTGTTGCATTTTATCACGGTTGCAGCTTTACCTTACTGAAGCCATGTGTTTATACATGAAGTCATATATTTATACACCTCAAGTATATTTATTTTTGTAATGTTTCTGGCCTTTATCATTCCTGAAAACAAGGGTAGACCTGCAAAGACCCGCAAAGCAGAAGGCACAACAAAAAGTAAAAATTCAGTAGGTTTATTTTTTTTTATCCCTGGATATCTAGGCAATCTCGTGATTTTGGAGAAGCATGACTCATGGTCACATACGCTGGGAAAGCACAGCCCTGTCAATCCTGCTTGATTTCAAGTCGCCTCCCTCCAGGGAAATGATGCCCTCTCGCTCCAGGAGTCTGAGCATGCGATTGGTACGGCGCGCGCAGGCTTTTAGCTGTAGCTCTCACCCCCAGTCTTTGAAGGGGTAAACACACTCGTCCACACAGGATGCCCACAGCAAATCGGGGTGCCACATTAGTCAAAGCTGCGTGATAGAGTCTTTTAAACGCTGCTGGAAGTGCTCGGTCCACGCTGTCTCTTTCCGCCTGATGCCCTGTCAGCGTCCTTGCGTCTTGCCCAAAAAAAAGCCCTGTCATTTTTGGACATTGGGCTCACCAGGTACTAGTGCAGCGGGCGGTGTGCTGGTCACTGAAATGAGCTGGGTCTCACGCAGCAGCGTTGGTGTTAGTGGTTTCACCATCACGTTCTGTCTTCCCACGGGGCTCTTGTATCAACCCAGCACGTACCTACGCTAGAAATGCAACTCGTGTCAGAAAGCTCAGCTCCTCAGCCCGTGGAATTTAACAC
>VXBJ01005870.1:1717286-1739945 GCA_013400055.1 Nycticryphes semicollaris | reverse complement strand
GTGATTCTGTGACTTCCTAATTATGGGCAGATCACCCGTATCAGGCTTACGCTTTTTGTCCATCCAACATTTGCCAGAAATGGGCTGATTTTGTATGTTTGGTATGGGCTACCAAGGGAAAGAGGCAAAGCTATTTACTAAGGGATAGTCTTAGCTGGAATTTTTTTGTTCAGAGGCTGATGTTCACCTAATTTAATGATCATGTACCTCAAAAATTAATGTCAGGAAACTCCCCCTTTGTATGCCTTTCTGATACAATAAGCATGTTAAACTGAAGGAGCACGAGCTACACAGTCAGTGTTTGTGTTCCACAGAAATGCCTGGGGGAAGTGGTAGGTAGTGTTTCAGTAAGAGCCACTATTCACGTGGTGTAGCAGATCTGTCTGATGCCTCAAAGACATGCAATTGCTTGGGGAAAACTAGATCCATCATAACTGTATACATATTCAAAAGCTACATATAATGAGGCATTGAGTAGAACAGTTGTTTCATTTAGCTTGAAAGCATGAGATGTTCATTTCTTTGTCATCTTTTCAGTCCAGAATACAGTTAAAGAAAAGTTCCAGTAGCCTTTAGATGCAGCCAATGAAGCCGGAACATCACAGTATTCCTGCTTCATCAGGTTTCTTTCCCAACCCAAGATTTAAAGGAACAGAACAGTCACAGCAGTAACTTAAACAAAATGTGCTCCACCTCACCAGCCTCCAGAGCTCCCTCCGCTTCACTAACCATACTTTGCGTGGGATCCCCTGAACTTTTGATACAGGTTTGAATGCCCCAAGGAGTGCTTTGTCTTTATAATTTACTGAGTCCGTGGACTTTCTGTCTTTAGTACTGCATGAGCTAGTTTAACTGCACGTGAAGGTCAGAGAGATTGCTCCTGAACCTGTTTGCCTCCAATCATCAAACCATTGTGTCTTCATGTTAAGACAAGATCTATCAAAACTGGTGCCCTACAAGGAAAGTTCCCCTATGGAGAGGTTTAGCTACAACACATCTCCCAGGGTTCTAGTCAGTCAAGAGGAGAAAGTGGGGTTTAATTTGTTGTCTCTACCTGTCAGAAAAATTAAAATAAAATAACGAGATTGCTGTCTTTAGTAGCAGTGTCCAGGAAATTGCAGGAATGAAAGAGCCAGAGGATGTAGGGGCTTTTTGCTTTCTTGCATGGGGTGTTTTGGTTTTTGGTATATAGAAGATAGTATGTATGGTTTTGGTTTTGTAGAGGATAGCATGTATTAAAGTCATTGCCAAAAGTCATGCCTAGGGTAGAAATATAAGAATGTTTTTTCCACTGTCCAAAGTAGCATCTAGAATGAGATGAAATCAGGGTAGTTACTTCCACACCTCACCCCTTCCAAGTTATTGAAGGCAAGCTAAAAATGTAATTTCCTGGAAATCGAGTCGCCAGGTATAAAAATGTTTGTGAAAAAAAAAATCTTGCAGAGGTTCTTGATATTAAGAAGTCAGAACACTGCTTTCTTTATGGAACATGCTCTTATCATAGGAGGTGATTGTTACAGCTAAGTAACCTGTAATAGCCTTGCTATTGGCCCTCTATATACTGGAAATGAAAAGTTATTAGATTTTGAAGGAACAATTAAGTGTCCACCAAATTCTAATCCTACTCCCATTACCAAAATGGGGCTTTAGGACTGAAAGCCCCACAACATGAGACTTAAGAACTGTAAGTTGGAGAGTCACTGTTTCAGAAATCCAAAGCAGTAAACAGAATAATTTTAATATAAGGAAATATGTTCAATAAGTACATCGTGCTTTGCATGAAAGTTCAGCACAAAAGAGCTCTTTCACTTCTTTTAAATCCTGTGATAAAGTATTCTATCTGATTTCTTGGCTCTGCCAAGATGTATGATATGCCAGAGACTAAAATTGTGATGATCCAGGCATCGAATTCCTTGCATATAGAAAAATTAATCATTTTAAACTGAGTTACTAATCAAGATGGGAGAGAATGACACCTCAGTGGAGGCACTCAAAGGCCATAGGAAAAAAATTATGGAGCAACATGAAAATTTGTACTTCCATTATTACTACTCAGAAATGTGTCTTCCTGTACACACACAGGGAGAGAAGAAGAAAACCTAATATCCTTTTTCTTGGTGGGCATTTTGTCAGGTGAATCATCTCTCAGGCACAGAAACCCATAGAAAATTAAGTGATAAATCTCTATAAACTTATCTTTAGCTTTTAGCCTTTATTTTACTTTCTGGTCATTATTTGAAACCCACTTACTGAAATACTGCTGATCATACTCCTTTGTCAAAGTTCCTGTGGAGTAAGTTAAGGTAACTATTTTGCATAAGCAGGTTTTTTATGTGATATAAAGCATCCTCAGAACACTGGATGGATGTTATTAAATTTTATGGTATTCTGTACAGAGATAGCACTCATTTTATTGAGACAGAGAGAGTCATAAAGCAATTAAAGTACCTGCTTGGCTTTTACATCATATTCTGCATTTCAAAGGGTGACACAGAATTCACAGAAAAGCTCTACATTTTTGACTACTGTTGAAAGGGTACACCTTAAAAAAAAAAAAAAAAATCCCATCAGCAGAAATTGCCAAAAATAGTACAGAATGTGTCTACCATAACTAGACTATGGGGAACCGTGCAAATCTTGTACTGGTTTTAGCATGAAACAGCAACTTCATTGCTTCACGAGCTACTGTCGGCTGCAAGAAAAAGCACCAGTTTGTGGGATATAGTATATTACATCACAAATTAGGTGCATGTCAGTGAACATAGTCCCGGTTTTAACACTCTGCCTAAAAGAGAAGAATCTGTGTGATGAGACAAAGGTATCAAGAAGATAAAGAATAGATAAAAGCTACACTGATCATTAAGAAGATAAAGTTGTTTATAGGAAACTGTAGAACTGTTTTCTAATACTTGCAAGGATTAGGAAAGTGTTTCACTTCAGATGAATGCTTGCCTCTGTCATCATTACCCAGATCCTGGATAATTCATGCAGCTGAACTTGTAAGTAGCACTTTGCATGTTCAGTGAACACATGAATCAGGAGGGGTCCATCAGCAGCAACGGCAGAGACTGGGAGCAGAGCTCCCAGTATTGTTTCCCTTTTACAAGCATGGAAACACGGACAGTCGAGGTACCTTGCCAAAAGCTGTCCAGCAATTAGGTGACAGAACTGACTCCAACCCAATGCCTATGCCCAAGTCACTGAAGACCACAGTCCTTAAAAGAAGTCCACCACTTTAACTAAAGTTGTGTCCCTGTTTTGGGGTCCTCAGCTAGTCCTCAGCCTCTACTTCATTTCTCAAGAAGGTCAAAAGCTCTACCTGCTTGGTAGCACAAGTTGCACCAAAGCAGATAGACACTTCTGTTTAAGGATGAAGAAAGGAAGACCTGGCTGTAGAGACAACCACCTCCTTTTAACTTTCCTCACATAAAAGATGGAAAGAAAAGTCCATGTGCACCTGGCCATATAAAGAGATATTCTCTAATATTTGGTTACAAAAACATACCCTGCCAAAGCTATGAGTGCTGTGACAGATTTCCTCAAATTACCTTTCAAAGTAACACACTGACTTAGATGTTTGCTACTGAGAAAAGCACGTTGTTCTGCTCCACAGTTTGTATGCTTCCATGTCACTCCCTGACTACTCTGTTCTTTTTCTTCACTCAGTGCTCAGTTTCTTATTACAAACCCTAAAGTCTCTTACTAACATTCTCCTCCCTCCTTGGCAGCCCATGGACATTTTAAGATACACACATGAAAGAAGCATTTCTATAGATATTCCCAATCTTGTACGTGGTAACCCCTTTGTATTTCAGTTTGAAAGAAAGCAAGTTACATATTGCTTCCAGTTAAAAGGTTCCTACCGATGCAAAACATTAGCTGCATAAGCGTTGTGCTTAAAAAAAAAAAAAAAATCAAATATTTCTGTTTGGATAAGACTTCTTGCAAGACACTTTTATGGTGTAAATCTAACTTGTAACAGAGATAACGCTGGCCAAAATTAGAGCAGCTCACAAAATCCCCAAACACTTAAAAAAATTCTGATTTAAATGAATATATAAAGATACATTTCTTAAAACTATGGCTTAGCCCAGGTTGAAGTCTGAGGTATTCAATAAAAGGGCAGACTTACCTTCAGAGGAATCAGCGTGGAGGCTCTTGTTTCTCTTTAACCTTATACCTGATCAAATGATTATACAAAAACTTAATGCTGACTCCCTCCACCTCTGTAGTGGTTGAAAAAAATGATAGCCAAATTCTAAGCACTCGTATAGGTTTAGCAAACTGAAGAGCAGTAACATCTGGCTTTTTGCCTGAAATTAATTGGAGAAATGTATTACAGGCTGTGCTCTTAGCATCAGCTGCCAAGAAGCATTTGGATAATACTTCTTTACAAGAGAAAAAAGGAGGATGTTTCTTTTTCTTTCCAGAGCTTTGCATGCACCAGACAACACTGTCAAGCATCTAAAATCTAAGAACGGACATGAATATCAGAGAAAAATAGTTATACTGTTAATTTTTCCTTTAAAAAATGCAATTCCAAATGCAGAGGGATGCAAGTACCTCTTCTTGGGGAATTCAGTGGATAAAGTTTCAGCTTTAACATGCTTTACCTACATATCTTCAAGCACTGAAAGTCAGACCTACTTTTTCCTCTTTTTATAGATCATCACTAGAAACTAACACTTCTGCAGGGCTGTGAAGCCACACCTGTGTCTCCTTACCATTCCTCCTGGCTCTGCCACAGGTGTTCCAGTACCTGTGTCAGCGCTGCGTTCAGGCTAAGGATTTATATCCTAAGGATATATACATTTATATGTTTCCTTCTATGTGGGTTGTGATAAGACTCTGTAGAGAGGAACCAGAAAATGATAAAGGCTTAAAAATATGGGAAAAGGGGAAAAGAAAAAACTCCCTGAATAGCTTAATTTGGAATCCTCTATTCTGCTTATGGCTATTAGTCTAACAATTTACAAGCTGCACACTCACCAGGGTAATCCCTGTTTATACCCTTAAGTGAGCATACAGGCTTCTTACATTTGAATGGTGGCAGAGAATAGAATGAGACAAAGAAGAAAATATCCAAAATAAAATAAGGTGAAAATGAAGATAAGGCAAGAAAGAAATTAGAATAAGAGACCAAAAAAAAAGAGATTAGGTAGAAAGAATATAGCACAAACCTTTTTTCTTTACCCTTGCTTCTTGCATCCCAGCACATGGCAGGAAAGGCCTGGAGTAGCAGGCATTTTACTAAGCACACAACCATCAGCCTGTCTCCCTTGAAAAAAGAGGGTCCCAGGGGGCTGCTTTAGGCAATGGCAGCAGGGACTTCTCCACAGCCCTATGCCAGCCATTTGGCCACTGAGGCTGGTGGGGGATCAGGGCTTAGCCTGGCCAATACGGCTGGAGAGATACCTCAGCACACACTCCTGAAAGAAGAGGATGTGGGAAGAAACTACAATTTTTCAAGCAGAGCAAGCTGCTTGATGCCTTTCTGTAAGATTGGCAGCCCTGCTGTCAGAGCAGAAGGGCTTTTTGCCTCCTCACTAGTAGCAGATCCACTCTGCTCTGCCTGCATGGTGACACACAAAACTGTCAGGGCTGGCACTGAGCTATTCTGAACCTGTTTTTAGGCAGAGCAGATGTAACACAGCTTCATAGTCTAGAGCTGTGCGCTGTAGGCTGGGGAAGCCAACTAGGATGGTAGATGTATGAGCCCCAGTCTTTTGGCATTAACATTAATAAACAACACCAGTTTTCCTCTTGCTTACTAAGTCTTTTAAATCATCACTGTAGAATTTACCTTGGGCTGGCCTGGCTCCACTGGGCTGATAAAAGCTTGTCTTGTACATAATAACATCTGGTGCATGTTCTGTAGTGCTAGAACTACACTCGGTGAGGTTCAGTAAACTCACAGCTATGAACAAGAGGAGGTGCTGCCCAGACAGAAAGCTAAATGCAGGCACAGTAATGAAGACAGGAAACACCTGTGACCCAGCACAGTAATTAGAGACTAAACTGAGATTAATCCCCAGGAAAATCTTTCTATTTGAGCATAACGAAATGCTTAATTTCAATCAAAAGCAGTGTTACAGATTGTTCAATTATTCCCAAATTAATTTTTGCAAATATCTTACTATACTATGAATCTAAGAATTTCAGATTTTTGTTCCAAAATGTTGTATAAATGGGCACACACATAGCAGGCTTTTCCACCTGCACAGAGTCCATTTTTGTATCAGTTAACCAAAATCATTACACAACATTTATCTCAGCCATGAGAGTAAAGATGATGGCATGATGGCCCCAGTATGAGAATATATATAAAATCCTAGACTTGCCTTTTAATCAAATGAGGTTTAAGTATTTGTATAAAGGCAAGTGTGTGGTTGGTTGCTTGAACAGAAAAAAACCTGTAAGGGAATACTGCTGGTTATGTCTCCATCAGCTACATTTTCATACGGAAGCAATGTGCTTAAAAAAAACTTTGTGCAGGTTTGTGCATTTTTGATCACAAAATGCATACCTGTTTTGGTTTGTTTTCACATGTGTTTGTTAGACTTGTTTTCTGCATAGTTTGCTTACCAAATAGCATCTTGGGAAAATAAACAGCCCCCAGGCACCGTTTTTCATTGGTGTTTATTGATAGAACAAACTAATTAAGTAGAACTCAGCTTAGATAAATTAAAAATCTAAAGCTGAAACTGAGAATCAGTCTCTCTGTTAGTATTGCCAGTGATGTCATCAGGACAGCATTTACAAATAGATGTATGGGTCTGGTTTATTGCCCAGCGTTATATTCTTATGCCTCTAAATAAATAAGTACAGCTAAGTTAGCAATTTCCTTAGAAGAGTTGCTGTTATTCAAATATACTTTACATATCTGAAATCAAGATTTTCCTCTAAATCATGCAAATATGAAACTGCATATAACCATCCAACACCAAAAAGCTCTGCTTAAGAAAAACACCACAACATAACACCTAAACCACAGTAGCTGTCAGTAGTGCAGCTTCTAAAATCACCATATTTCTGTTCCTGTTCCCAAGTTTTTCCTTCCTAGGTTCCCTCTGTGTGATCTCTCCTTCTATATACCTTGAATCTGCTCTTTCTCTCCAAACCCCAGTTATTTGTTCTTCCACTTCCTGGCTCTTGCTCTCTCTTTAAAAGAGTTATCTTTTTCTGTTAAATTCATATGAAAATATTCATATCTGGAAATGAATGTTAAAAACCCCAGGGTACAATGGTGGGATTGTTGTGAAGTTACGGAGTTTTCATCTGACATTTGGGTTTAACAGGGGAAGAAACTGTGAAAATATGACGATCCTTTATCACCAAGGGTAGAAAGAAACAGATTATATAGTCTATAGCTTTTTGGGTTTGGATGAGTGGAACCTGAAGGACAGCAATATATTAAGATAAATATTTTTTTCAATCAAAGCATTTTTACATGGGGGAAAAACAGCTTTCTTGAGTGGCCCCCATAAATGATGCAAAGCTTTTGCAAGACCAGCAGTGCATTCCAGGGAACCCAGTTTAGTTACTTCACGGAATCTGCACCAAGGTGAAGGCTCCTGCAAATGGTGATGTGTTGTCCTTTAATGTTGAACAAAACCTGCCTACACCCAACAATCAGAAAATCCAAATCTTAAGATACTATCTGAACAGTTTCCAGTTTTCGAGATAGGTGTATCCAAGTACTTGGGATCCCGAGTATCATGTCCTCCACCTGGAGAGCAGCTTTCTATCCAAGGAGGGCATAAACACAAGAGTTAGCAGGGCTACAGTGTTTTTGCAAGGCGGAATTGGTTAAAGATGTAGGAAATCTGGTGAGGGTCCAACTCTCAGTGACTAGGGCCAGAGAAAGACTTTGGCCCCCAGCTGGAGAAGGGGATGTGCTGGAGGAGGTGGGAGGCAGCCCCTGGCTACTGGCTGAGCCTGGGGCATGGCTCCATCAGCACTGTGAGGTACTCTGGGCTGGAAGGAAAGCCGTCACAAGGGACTCTGACTCACTCAATGGCAGGGCTTGCCTTCCAGCCCTTGCTTCCAGCAGTCTGTATGCTTGGTCTTTGGAAAGAGGAATATTCTGTGCAGCAGATATTCAAACATCACCCTCCTCAGGTGTCTTGAATATTTGCCTGCACGGGCACCCTGAAAGTTGGCAATACGGTGTAGGAGCATGTAATAAGATGAATGTATTTGCTTAGAGTGAAAACCCCTGAGATGATATTGACCCCTCTTGATTAGCTCCTAGATGTTCTGCCTTTGAAGAAGACACCAGACAAACAATCTTAAGTAGTCCTATTACAAGCTTTCTTTTTTTCTTGTGACATGTAATGTTCTGTTAAACATCAAGAACCTTGATCAAGAACTGTATTACCAAAGGGGAACTTTCTTGGGTTTTGTTTGTCCAGAAAGTAGAATTTAGGAATAAATACCATTTAACATCATGTACACTTTTATTTTATTTGGATGGTGTGCATGGTGCAGATATATATAGATCTATAGATGCAGATAATCATATAGCTGTATACTTAATGTAAAAGACTACAACTAAATTTAACAGGAGAGCATATTTAATCAAATTTTAATGATTTTTTTAAAAATTGAGATATCAACTTTCTTGATATATTTTCATACTTTTTTATAAGATTTTTTTTTAATCTAGACTATGCACAAGGATTGGATAAAACTTGTTTCTTCTGGAGTTGTGAGGATGTTCTGAGGAGTGAGCCCAGCTGGGCCTCTCGCACTGGAGTCTCTCAAATAATCATGCAGTGCCACCTACTTGTTGCTGCTGAGGTTTGCAGAAAAGCTGCATTTGAAACCAACTGCTTTTCTCATAGGTTATTAGTGAATTGACTCCCTGGGTTTTGGGAAGGAAGGGGGTCGTGTTCCCTCCCTTTCCACTAAAAATATGTTATTCCAATATCATTTTTTAACAGAATATTTCAAAATTTATCTATTATATTTCAAATTTAGGAAGCTCACATTTATTACTATGGCATACAAAACAAGTTTATCTGAACAACACACATAGTTACGAAATTTCTAACAGGCAATTAGGAAGGGATGCTCGACAAAAGCAGTTACCACAAAAGTAACTAACTAGAAAAAAAGAATTTCCCTCTACATGTGACAAGATCATATGGAAATAAGAGGTAACTAACATCATAGCCCAAGGAAAATATGAGTGTAGGCATGCACATGAGACCCTGTGGCAATAACACAGTGCTATTCACTGGGGCTGCTCCCACAGTTAATAGGACACCCTTCAGTTGATAACCAGGTTGCAGAGCAACAGTAGCAAGTATGGTCAGTCCCTATGTAAATATACAAGTATAAATTAAACATAAAAGTATCTTGAATTGCTGCATTTTGATTCTTAAAATTACAGTGTGACTTCTCACAGCTGTATGAAAAGTTTTCTGTCTTTCTGTAGATCTGTATCTTGGGTATTTAGGTGGTTGTCTGCTCTTGTACTTAATCAAGCCAAAGCCAAAGCCAAAGCAAACAAAAATAAATATGATTCTAGGACTTACAGCTACAGAACACAATTTTAAACCACAAACTTTAAAGGCTTAAAAAACAAATATTAATTAAATAATTCCTCCTACCTTCTGTACCCTTTAAAAATAAATAAATATGTAAATAAATAAACAGCTTGAATTCTATGAGTACTAATGCATGGCCTTTGTAGTTTTTCTATTTGTAGTGTGGAAACTGATTTTATATCCTGGATCAAAACACTTTCCCTTCAGAGAAACAGAGGGTGTATTTAGAACCTTTGGCAGGGTGATTTTGTACAGGTATCTGAGTGCCTTTTATAGCATGTAGCAGACTGAAACAGTGATGCATGATACCAGCACAAATTCAGGCCCTTTGATAAATGACTAAGAGCTAATATTTTATAACCAAAATCTTCACTTCCATCTGATCTTTAGATTTTTGTTTAACATTCGAATATTGGGCAAATGAGGATGAGAAGGTATCTCATACAGGTCAGCTTCCTGCAAAAGCAGAGAAGCGCTCTGCAGATATGAGGACCAAATCCATTAAAACCCCCACCAGACTATGGAATAGACTTCTCTTTCTTTACTGTTTTTTGGTCGATTCAAAATAATTCTGTACTCTTAAAAAACATACAGGCATCCTTAAAAATGCTTTTGGGATCACCTGTTGGTTTAGAACATTTTGAAAAATATCTGTGCGAAAACATACAAAAATCAGTGGATGGCACTGTTGGCTTGCAGGTAGAGAGTCATGTCCTAAATTACAAAATATATCCAGATTTCAGGGTTAGCTGTATATTGATTCATGTTTGCCTAGTACTTAGAAGAGTTTGCTTTATTTGCAATTCTATCTTTCTTAAATGATGCCAAAACCATCAAGACTGATAATTATTTAATTCTGACATTTTGAGCCTTACTTGCCATAAAAAGTGTTTGGACACAAATATTAGACAAAAAAAATCATGCAATCTCTGCAAGGAACATAATAGGTCTGGAAACACTGACAAATGTCTGATTTCACCTCTTTAGTTCATAAGAATTGGTTTACTGAAATCTCATGCAAACAACACATTTTTCCATCTATAGGGTAGAATCATAGAATGGTTACAGTTGAAAGCGACCTTAAAGATCATCAAGTTCCAACCCCTCTGCCATGTGCAGGGACACCTCCCACTAGACAAGTTGCTCAAAGCCCCATCCAGCCTGGCCTGGCCTTGAATACTTCCAGTGCCCAGCTGCCCTGGGCAACGTGTTCCAGTGTCTCACCACCCTCACAGTAAAGAATTTCTTTCTAGTATCTAATCTAAATCTCCCCTTTTCTAATATAAAGCTGTTACCCCTTGTCCTGTCACTTCACTTCCTGACGAAGAGTCTCTCTCCATCTCTCCTGCAGGCTCCCTTCAGATACTTCAGAAGTCTGCTATAACGTCTTCCCAGAGCCTTCTCTTCTCCAGGCTGAACAAGCCCAGCTACCTCAGCCTGTCTTCATAGGAAAGGTGCTCCAGCCTTCTAGAGGTACTTTAAAGACTTACTCTCTGATGACTTTGTCTCTGCTAATCGCAAGTTCCCTCAGTGCCCTTAAACACTCCAAGCATCTTTGAAACAAGACAAGAAAGAGAGAAAATGTTACTGGAAAAGCGTAATCCAGTAGGGTATGTAGAGATGCAGTGCAAACCCAGTGACAAGGCTATCGTCTTCGATGGAGCACAGCACACCCAGCTAGTTTAATGCTTGGCAGCATTTATTCTGTGCTGCAGCTCAAGCTTTACACGCGGTAGGGAGAGGGGTTCCTGCAGTTCTTTCTTCTGCAGATCATATGCTTGGGCATTGGGATAAGGAATTGCCAGGCCCATTTGCCATGGGTGCATGGGCTGAGGACTGCATCCCTCACAAGGGGGTTAATTCCATTAAAAATAAGTGTGCTTTAAGGTCATATATACGTTTTGAGCACAAACCAAACCCCAGTCCCAATGTCAAACTTTAAGCGAACCTACACTGTGGATGCAGTCCTGCTGTCTGTGTTTGTAAGGCTGCTCAAAGGGGAAAGATGAGGGTTTGCAGCCATGTGTGATGGGTGGAGCAGGCACACAGTACACCGAGGTACGTCGTGCCAAAGCTGTGTGCTTTATAGCACGATTTATGCCTTAGGTTAGGGATTCTCTCCTAGGTGAGACCCCATGTAACGCGACAATGGTATTGGAAGTTTGTGAGTAAACCAAAACTTACCTCATCGTTCTAGCACTGTGGCACTCACCTCCTGGCCTCCTACTCCAACATGCATATGAGACTACACAGAGCTAAATCAGGAATAAGGGTCCCAGGCAAGTACAACCTGAAGGACTGAACAAGTATGTGCTGAATACAAGAGAAAGATCCCCACTGAAGTTGATGCGGTTCCTTTGTCCCCCATCCTAATTCCAGCTGGGATGGAAGAGGAGCCAAGTATGCAGACATTTGACTAGGGACAGGGGGAACAAACCTTCCTTCCTTCAGTTCTTCACATTAAAATTTCTGTAAAGACGTTCATGTTGCTACACTTTATTGAAATGGAAATTTGAAAAATATTTGCCTTTTTAAGGCAGAAAGAAAGACAAAATCCCTTTATTTTTTAAAATGAGAGCTGTAACTCTAACATGCTAGTCAAAGTCCTAGAAAGTGGAATGCAGACAGGGATTGAGTGAAGGTGAGGGTTTTTTTCATTCATGTGCCTTGCTGAGGAGATCACCCTGCCTTTCTTAGATTAAAAATAATATGTTAAAATACCCTCTAGAGGACTTTTATGACTCAAAAGTCTTGAAGCAATCTTTTATCCTGACAGATAATATATTTCTGGCATGTCTGTTGCATCTCCACACTTTTCTTCTAGGCACCCACTGTTGTCATGGTTACAGTATCCATACTCTGAGAATAAATAAATAACCCTCCTCTTTCAGAGTAAAGGAAAATCATATTTGTTCTATAAGTGAAAAGTAGTTTTCTGCATCATGTATATTTTAGTATTACAAACAATTTTAAATTACAAGAATTATGTTGAAAAGTCCATTTTTATTCCCACAAATTTTAGGCTGGAATATAGTCTGTCTAGTCAAGAACTGAGCTGACTGCCGGCTGGACACTGCTGGCATAATAAGCAGCACTGAAACCTTGATATATGCCAGGAATCAGTATCTCTTCACACTACCCCATGAAGGGAAATCTCCCTGAGAAATTTGATACCTTTTTTTCCTCCAGCAGAGGCTGAGAATCCTTAATCCATGAAGATCAAATATTTCAAGATGCAGGTAGCAAAAGATTTCTCTAATGCATGTAACATGAAGAGTAGGGACAGAGTCTATGGTGTAACTCCATTATGTGTGGAAAGTTCCAGTTTCAGGAATATAATAAAAATTACTTGTTTCTAAATGTAACCTTGGAATAATCACGTCAAACAGTAGATGACTGTTCTTTGAGTCAACACTTCTTGCCTCAAGGACTGATAATAGCACAGATTTTTAATTCTTTTGCTATTGAGTTCTGTAAAGCTAGTACAGCTATAGAAGAACAATAATATAATTTTTATTTCAGTTCACATAAGGCATCGTGGTTTACCACACAAAGCAGATGATACCCACCACCTCACTCATGGCTGCTAAGAAGTCTTTGTGAAGCCCAGCACATTATCTGTGTCACACTATTGTTCCACTGTGGCTGCTCACAGAGGTCTTCACTCAACTTCTGCAGCCAAATTCTCATCTCAGTTGCACTGTCACTAAAACAAATCCCTTCACTGTTGTGCACCGACATAACTGCATGTAGGGTGGGCAATTTGCACAGCTTTCTGTCACTTGCTGCATTTCTTCCCCAAAATGTTCAGAGGAAGCCTGCTTACATTACTGCCTGGGGAGAGGTTCTGAAAGGTAAGAACTTGGCTTCCATGAGACTTGCATAGATTCTTCTTCCTTTTGGAAAAGCAATAGCACCTCTGCCTGGTCACATACAAGCACTGTTGCTTTGGATATTGCCATAGCTGTCTGACTCTGAAAGAGATTTAATTTCTTTTTGGCAATAGCAAACCTACTTACTAATACAATTTTGTGGAGTTTTAATCAATGCCACCAGGCTGCTCACAGAGCAGCTCTCGGACATCTGCCATACATTTCCCACACCTGACAGGACTTTTCCCAAGGCACACACCATTTATCAAGGAAGCTGTGTGATGTTGCCTGTCACCAAAACCCATTCTCTTAATGCATGTGTAATGAGGTGGCCAATGCTTTGCGAGTAGCAGTGCCTCACCCTAGTAGGCACAGATATGTATTAAATGATAACACCATAGCCTTTTCAGTTGTACTGTACAAAAAAATGCATATATATTTGCATAAAGTAATAATTTGTAAAATATTATTAAAAATTAAATACGAGATAATTTTTTTTAATTTTTCTTTGCAACTCTGATAATCAGGAAAAATAAAACTGAAAAATCTGCTATCACTGTTGTGGTAATCTTAGCACAAAGAAGTCCACAATACCTAAGCCCAAAGAACTCATGATAACTGAACGTTGTGAAGCTGAAAACAAACATTCACGGAGAGGATGGAATTGTTAGACGTGATGTATAAATTCAGGGGGAAAACTGTACTGATCTGCCCTGCAGACTTTTTGTACTCAATACTACAGGCAATACTTCTAAAAGAGTTACAACTTTTGTTTGTTCTGGGCAAACTACAAGTTCTTTCCTTCTGCTATAAGAAAGACTCCAAGATCTACAGCTTTTTTTTTTTTTTAAAGCAGTCTTTCACCTTCCCTGTTATAGTCAATATTCATACTCCCTCACTATCTTTTTTTTTTTTTTCCAGAAAGGCAAAGCACTTTCTTTGCCTTTGCTATGCAGCATTTCTGCAGGCTGAAGCTACCATTGGGACCATACCATCCTCCAAGTCCAGAACCCCAGGATCCAGAGCACTGCTTTCTCCAGTTGCAGAGTTATGCAGCTCTGTATTTCTCCAGAACCATGATCTTTGATTTCTGTCACGGTTTAACCCCAGCTGGCAACTAAGCACTACACAGCTGCTCACTCACTCCCCTGCAGGTGGAATGGTGGAGAGAATGAGAAGAGTAAAAGTTAAAAAACTTGTGGGTTGAGATAAAGACAGTTTAACAGGTAAAGCAAAAGCCATGCACACAAGCAAAGCAAAACAAGGAATTCACTCACTACTTCCCATGGACAGGCAGGTGTTCAGCCACTTCCAGGAAAGCAGGGCTCCACCACGCATAACGGTTATTTGGGAAGACAATAACTGTAACTCTCCATGTTCCTCCCTTCCTTCTTCTTCCCCCAGCTTTATATTGCTGAGTGTGACATCACATGGTATGGAATATCCCTTTGGTCAGTTGGGGTCATCTGTCCTGGCTGTGTCCCCTCCCAGCTTCTTGTGTACCCGCAGCCTACTCGCTGGCGGGATGATATGCGAAGCAGAAAAGGCCTTGACTCTGTGTAAGCACTGCTCAGCAATAACAAAAACATCCCGGTGTTATCAACGCTGTTTTCAGCAAAAATGCAAAACATAGCTCCATACTAGCTACTATGAAGAAAATAAACTCTACCTCAGCCAAAACCAGAACAATTTCCTATTTCTTTCTGAGGTTTTCCTATAGCTATTCACTGCAGACTGCTTGGTACAGCTACACCCCTGCTCAGTGATTTTAATAGCAGGAACCCCCAAAATAGATTTGCTCAGTATGTTTCTTACTGGAAAAACTTGCCCATCTATGCACATTTATCCCCAGTAAGGGTCAGGCTCTCTCATTTTTTTCCTCAAAAAAACACCTGTTATGCAGCCCTCAAAGAGCCGTAGTGTGTGCCTCATTGGGTTCCCACTGACCTGGCATGTAGGGCTACAGCCACCTCGTTTTTTGACTCTGGGCAAACCACTTTACTTCTGTTAGATATCATCTATTGAACTGGAACGGTCTTTGAGACTAAGTAACCTGCTGCCACCCCCAATATAAGAACTACTGCTTCACCATTTAACTGATCTGTATGTTTACAGGATTAAAGGATCTGGTTTCTCTGACTAGGTCAGTTTACTCTGTTGTAATTAGCCTTATCCTCATTTTACAATTAGTCTCACACCAAATCCCCAGAGCTTATTGCACCCTGAAGTTTGGAAGTGTTCAGATCTGTATCCCAGTGGTCTAACTGTAAACATAGTTAATAAACTTGTACAACTCTATATGTTCTACCTGTGTATATACAAAACACTTAGAGCTAGTAATTTAAGCTTGAACTTGAGCATTGCTCCTAACACAAATAACTTCAAGTATCTGCAACAGAGAGATTGAGTTAGTTGTAGAGATGCCTCTTACTGTCAACTGAGACTAATAGCTTCTTTCATGAGGATCTCTTATTAGATGGCCACATTAGATGAGTCATTCTGCAATAATCCAGGTAAAGCTCACCTAAAGTGTATAACAAGTACATGATGCATCATTGAATGTCACATCACCACTCAGTCTTTTGAACATACTAGTGGATTTTAGTTGGCATTGACTGGCATGCACTCAGTGTAATCAAAGGCTACATGATAATCCCAAACAACATCATTTCTACTGCCAGTTAAGCTGTTTGATTCAGTGATCTTCAAGCTTTACTCACTGGTAACAGAAGAAATCAATGTTACTAACACCCATAGCTACTGATTGTCTCTCCAGTATCAGTTGGAGCTCTAAAATACTTGCTGCAATCCTTAAGATTGTGTTGAATGATTTATTACATACCTCCTCTCCTTGAATAATTCTTGACTCAGGTATTACATCTCCCCCAGAAGTTAAGTCACAAGCAACAAGCTTTTTACCGGTGATAATCTTTCTAGAGCATGCAAGAAAAATTGTAACTGCTGTGCCACATGGAATAAGGGAGTGCTAATATAGTATGCTCTATTGCCAGGATTTGCCCACAGATTTACGAGATGTGATGTTACCTCTGCAAGTATTGCGTCTTATGACAGAATAATAGCCTGTGCAGTCTATATACATAGTTAGAGATGATGCCCTCTTGTTGCTGACGTTAATGAATTCCAAGCTAATCCAGTTCCCGCCTTGTGAGGGAATGGGAGCAGCAGAAGATCCAGATCTTTTAGTGCACTCTGTGCCACCTGAGCTGGCACATTTCCCCATACAATAAGGCATCACACGTTCTGATTCTTGGGATTTAATTTTACCTTGCCATTTGGAACTATTATTCTAGCTGGAAAGAAGCTTCATATTTTGTTGAGAGTTGCCCCAGGCATCTTCAGAAAGCAAGAAAAAAGTAAAAACTTTTCAGGATTAATCAATTTCAGTGAAGTTTCATTCCACCCCTCCCCTTGACTGTACTGCCTTTGGCTCAGTCAACTCATAACATCCCAGGTTTATAAAAGACTTTTGTCCCATTTCTGCTACTTCACAAAAATAGTGGATGAACTGATAGCAAATTTACCTTGCCAGTAATTTGTCTTATCACTTGGTTTGTTCAATCTATGGCAGCATTGGGCTGATGTGTAATTGCTACAATAGCTGTAAGCCAGGTTTTGGGGGGTTTGGGTTTTTTGTTTGTTGGTTTGGTTTTAATTTTATGAAAAAGGTGAACAATTGCAATATGAAGGAATTGAGGAATATGGAGAAACTGAGGAATCCATAGAAACTGTCCAAGTGTCCAGGAACCTGATTAGACAAGCTAAAGTCCAGAGAGAATCAAATCTGGCCAGGGACATCAAAGATAACAAGAAAATCTTCTGTGTATCAGGGATAAAGGCACAACTAGGGAAGATGTGGGCCCTCTCCAGAAGGAAACAGGAGACAGAGAAGGCTGAGGTACCATATTACTTTTTCACCTCAGTCTTTACTAGCAAGGGCTCTAACCACACCACTCAAGTTGCAGAAGATAAAATTAGGGGCTACGAGAATGAAGAACTGGTCACTGTAGGGAAATATCAGATTCTAAAACATCTAAGGAACCTCGAGGTACATAAGTCCATGGGACCTCATGAAATCCATTCAAGGGTTCCGAGGAAGCTGGCAGATGAAATTGCTAAGCCCTTTTCATTATATTTGAAAAGTCGTGGCATTCTGGTGAAGTTCCCATTTACTGGAAAAGGGGAAACATAATCCCCAATTTCAAAAAGGGAAAAAAGGAAGACCCAGGGTTACTACAGGCCAGTCAGTCTCACCTCTGTGCATGGCAAGAACATGGAGCAGATCCTCCTGGAATCTCTGCTAAGGCACATAGAAAATAAGGAGGTGATTGGTGACAGCCTGACAAATTTGCCTTCTATGATTGTGCTACAGTACGGGTAGATAAGTAAAGAGCAATAGATGTCATCTACCAGGAATTATGCAAAGCGCTTGGACTCTGTCCTTCATGGCATCCTGGTCTTTAAATTGGAGAGACAGGGATTTCATGGATGGACGACTCGGTGAATCGGGAACTGGCTGGATGGCCACGCTCAAAGGGTTGCTGTCAATGGCTCAATGTCCAAGTGGAAGCCAGTAACAAGAGCTGTTCCTCAGAGGTCAGTACTGGGACCAGTGCCGTTTAACATCTTTGTTGGAGACATAGACAGTGGGATTGAGTGGACCCTCAGCAAATTTGCGGATGACACCAAGCTGTGCGGCATGGTTGACATGCTGGAGGGAAGGGGTGCCATCCATAGGAACCTGGACAGGCTTGAGAGGTGGGCCCACGTGAACCTCATGAAATTCAACCAGGCCAAGGGCAGGTCCTGCACACAGGTTGGAGTGATCCTGAACACAAATACAGGCTGGGCATAGAATGAATTGAGAACACAACACTGACAGGAAGGACTTGGGGATGTTTATGGATGAGAAGCTCAACATAAGCTAGCAATGTGCTGTGGCAGCCCAGAAGGCCAACCACATCCTGGGCTGCATCAAAAGAAGTATGGCCAGCACATCAAAGGAGGGGATTCTGCCCCTGTACTCTGCTCTCATGAGACCCCACCTGGAGTACTATGTCCAGCCCTGGGCCCCTCAACAAAAGAAGGACATGGATTTGTTGGAATGGGTCCAGCAGGGGGCCACAGAGATTGATCAGAGGACTGGAGGACCTCTCCTATGAAGACAGGCCTTGAGAGAATTTGGATTGTTCAGCCTGGAGAAGAGAAGCCTCCAGGGAGATCTTATTGTAGCCTTCCAGTACCTAAAGGGGGCCTACAGGAGAGATGGGGAGAGGATCTTTGTCAGGGAGTGTATAGATAAGACAAGGGGTAATGGTTGCAAACTGAAAGACAGGAGATTTATATTCGATATTAAGAAGAAAATTTTTACTGTGCGGGTGGTGAGGCACTGGAACAGGTTGCCCAGGAAAGCTGTGGATGCTCCATCACTGGTGTGTTCAAGATCAGTCTGGATGGGGCTTTGAGCAACCTGGTCAGGTGGGAGTTGTTCCTGCCCATGGCAGGGGGGTGGGAACTCGATTTTTAAGGTTCCTTCCAACCCAAACCATTCTATGAATTTGAAGAAAGTGATCACATGCAGATTAGATGATCTGGCAGTCTGGTACCTCTAAGTCTTCTGATAATACCAACCAGTTACTGCTAGTTAACTGTTGTTAGACCTGGTCAATGAGCCTTCTTGGCACAACTCAGCAGCAGCTGAGGCTTACAAAGACAGACCTGTTCTCTGCAGGGAAGAAGGGATAGCTCTCATGCCTTTTGCAGCTCCTTTCTTCTTTGATCTGCTCTAGAAAAAGCATTCACAGCAAGGTTAACAGCACCCTGCATTGATAGATAGAGGATGGAAACCACTTAAATAGAAAATTATGAGAAAGTTCAGAAAACTGATGACAAGACATAATTCTCTCTTGCTTTCTGTAACAGCATTAGACCAATCTCTGTATAGGCTTCATATATTTTTGCAGTCGCTTTTGCAGTTCATTTTTATTACATTTTAATAGTTCTTACCACTGGTTTTGCCTGTATAGATTGTACCTGTGTCCAGGGGCTCCCCTCCTGCCCCCGCCATCCCCACTTATGTCACGATGGACAGATTTGTGGCAAAGCACTTTATGATTTTCACAGCCTGGCAGCCACAAAAAGAAAAAGCCCGCCACAAAAAATGTTTCCATGGTGTTTGTAGCCTTTTACTGTTACAGGCAGGAGGCAGATACTTCCTCATTTATAAAATCGTTGATAGCAATTATTACATCCAAGGGACTCTTGCAACTCTTCTCGTGCTCTGTTAAAATAACCCAAAGGCAAGACACATTCATTCTGTGTAAAATTTCCTGTGGTTTGTTTTGCATGGAAAAACCAAATTTAAGGTAAAAAAAAAAAAAAAATCTTCCAGACTGGCTACATACACCTGGGATGATAAACCCTTAAAACTGCAAAAAGCACCTAAAGGAAAGCTGAGGGTTTTTTTTTTTTGATCGCATCATATTAGCTGGAGATTGATGCTGCTTTTACTCTGTATCCCCAATGGACACTTTAGAGAAGAAAAGAAATTCCATCTTTTCTTTCTCTGAGATACGCGTGGTTTTAATTCAAGCCATGTAAAAGTCTGCCAAAAAGCCATACTTCACAACTAGAAAGAAGATACTTATCACCATATTGCAGAGCCACAGGTCTGTGTATTTCAGTCATAGTGCAAATCCTTGCTGAAGTAACTGCAAGAAAGTAGGCAGAAGCTTTGAGGAACAGACCGAGTAACATACCCTCAGGTGTTAATTGAGCAGTCTTAGGAGATGCATTACTTTTTCTTTCACTCCAACTGAATGGAAGAAACACAAAAATTGCTGTGAAGCATTTTCAGTAAGCCAAAGATTTCCCATGCTTCCCCACTGACTTATTACTTCACAGACGAATAAACAGCTTAAGAGGAGACACAAACTACTCACTGGAATCTGCACATAGATGCATTAAGTAGGACACCCAAAAATCTCTGAAGGGTTCTATCAGCTTACAGACAGAAACACTGAAAAACAGAGGATATGGATATTTGTACAATGAAGCAGAAGTAAATTTCCATTTTGAAAGCCTCATCAGGAACCTTTTTGCTGTCTGGAGAAAAGGAGTTGTGCTTTTACATTTTCTTCTTTTATCAAGCAGATGCATTCAGCTGCCAAAGTGGCAGACATTATTCTGGTTACAAGTCATGAGGATAGCTTATTGCTTTATTTCATAAAGCAGCCTGAATTATAAAAAGTGCAGTACAGAACCACTTGCATTAAGGAAAAGGTTGAGAGTTTTCAGAGATTTAGGAATGAGCAGTTTTTAAGAAACTACATTAGGGCTTCTGAACTGGAGCCAGACTATGCAGTTTGGAGGTGCCTGCATCAGGAGTTTGCTTTAGTCTCAATCCAGAGTAACTTTGAAATGGCTTAAAAGCATCTTTAAAAACTTAAACCAGGATTTTAACCTAAAGCTCTCACTGTCCTAGCCTTACTTGAAGCAATTAGTGATGTTTGAATGCAGCACCAATAGTTCTTAATAGTTTTCAGGAGATAGGGCTTTCGCTGCTGGCATCCCATTAGCCAGATCGTGGCATCACACTTAGGCCAAGCAAACCTCCCAGCCCATTTCAGCCACACAAGCTACTGTGAGGGGGACCCAAATTCCCTAGAAACAGCAACCAGCAACAGCCTCCACCTCTCAGCTGGCATTTGTGTGCACTGTCTCAGCCTTCACCTTCCTTTTCCTTTCCCTTTTCTCTCTTACAGTGTAAACAAGCTGATTTATATCAGCTGAGAAGGCTGAGTGGAGAGTTATTGCTTTCAGGCAACCAGTAGTAATTGTTAGTAGGTGAGGTCTCCTTCCCCAGCTTGGCACAAGCATCTCAGCTGGCTGGGGCTGGAGGAGTGGCACCCTCAGCGTCTCACTGTTTCCAGCTGTGCTCAAGCTGCTTGAGTTATTCTGTGATCCACAGATCGCATTTATTCCTGGAAGGCTGACAATGACAATGAATCTATTCCATCGTAGAATAAAAGGAAGGAAGATGGACAGGTAAAGTTTGATAGCTATCAAGAAGAATAACTCATGACACAAGGAGATAATGACATCCACAAGGACATCCAGAAAGAAAACAGTCCACCTTTGTAGTAACTATACAAAGTAAAAAAAAAACACCTCATGACATAGATTTATTTTCCTTTTACATTATCTGTGGTCAATGTCCGTCATGCAGAAGGGTGGAAAATACTTCAGCCCCTCCCGGTTTTGGCTTGTGGAGGTGGGTGTTAGAGCATTTCCTGCAAGAGCAAGGGAAATTGGAGAAGAGCTTTTTTGCTGAATCAAATCTCAATGTCAGGACTGATTTTCTAAGGTACTTTGTAACTTATACTCATGCTCATTTTCATAAGAGGTCTGAACGCCCAGCACTTCACAGAGCCTGAGAGGACTGGTGGTATGATGTGGAAAACCATCAACCACAAAGTAAACCCAAACCTTGTAGGAAAGTTTTTTACTTTTTGTTCCCATTCATTTTCTGACGTCCTCTTGGGTTGACGCACCGAAGTGGCAACTTCTTCCTACGGCTTCTGAACCTCATCTGCAACCCCAAATTCTCATAGCTGCACAGGCAAAAAAATAGCCTGTATACTGACTGAGAGCTGGAAGACATACAGTTAAAAACTCAGTATGGTATCTCTTTTAGTAAGGAACAAAATTAAAAGTATTACAATGAAGTAAAAAAACTACACAAGATATAAGTGACAGACAGCTGTGACAAGAAAATGAGAACAACTTTCATGTTTTTATTGCTGCCTGAGAAGCAATTGATAAACAGTACACTTCATATATAAATGAGCATGTGTCAATATATGACAACAAAAATAAATTACAGTGACATAGTATTTAACTTTACAAGGTTGTACAAAATTTCCAAATATGAATAGATTTCAACTTAAAAATTTGAAATAAGTTAAAACTTCAACTATTCTGAAGACTTGAAAAATATACATACAATTTCACTCAATCACATCATTTACAGTATGATTTTTTAAGCTGTTTAGTCTTATACACCCATATATTTTTGACTGTATTAGTGGAATATATCCTGCTATATGCAGCTTTACTGCGCTGGGATAGTGAAAGGGGTTCCCTGAGGGCACAGAACAGGCTTTGAGTGTTTATACACTAAGTAATTTGATTACATTTATTAACGAGAAGTAAAA
>VXBJ01005870.1:1675625-1717254 GCA_013400055.1 Nycticryphes semicollaris | reverse complement strand
AAAAAAAAAAAGGCATTATTTATCTGTCCTATACCGAAACTGATTTATTTGCTCTTGCTAGAATTTCCATTGATGCTAATGAGAATTTTGAAGAAGGTGTAACAGCAGGATTGAGCCATAATAAGTCTGTTGAGCCAGGATGAAGTAGGTCACATTATTTAATGAAATATCTGTTTTGTATTAGATCTCATTATAGGCTACATGACTAATCATGGCTATGCACTGAGATATTTCCTTCCACAACTAATAGGAAAATATATTTGATGTGGTACTTTAAAGTAATAGGATGGAGTATGGATTGTTTTTTTTTAACACCTCAATTTTATGCACTTGATTATTTTATTAAATTTTATGAAGATTAAAAGCATTGGAAAAAAAACCCTGTCTGTGTGCCTGTGATAATTGGGAAAGCCGAGTGGTCTAATTCAAGCTGTAAAATAAGGTAAGGTAGAGCAGATTCATGCTGCAGCTGCTGATACCTAAGATAACACACTTAATCTAAAGCTGGTGCAAGCACTCTGTGCATCGTCAAAAGGGCAAAAGCTCGCTAATTCAGAAATCATTAGTAAGGAAACTGATAAAGGAAGAAGTTTGAATGAGCTGGCAACACATGACAGAAAATTGCTCAATTGCCAAAAACACAGGAAGACGCTTGGGCAGCCAGAGGTGAGTTTTAAACTGTCTGCAGTGAATTTGGGATGAAAGGAAAAAGAAATCCAAGATGTCTATTTGTGCGACCAATTTTTCTCTTCTCTGAATATGCTAAATATCTGTCAGAATGCTATAGCAATAACCTGCAATCTCTCCTCCAAACAAATAAATGCTATACATACATCATATAAACGAGTAAGAAAAAAGTCATAAATGGGCCAGAGATGAGCAATTCTTCATTTCCTTTTTTCTCTAATGCTATTGGGAATAAAGGCCCCTGCAGTTTACAATTAAGCTGGAAATGATTTTAGAAGCTGCCTTGTGAGTGTGTGTGACTGCACTGTCATGGGGAAAGAGGAAGGGCAGTGTAAGGAGCCCATGTGAGGAAGGTGTGGGCAGGGGTTTGGGATGCAGAGGGGAGGCCATGCAGTGCAGCCCCATGCTGTGCCTGTGCTGGGGCGAAACGTGCATTTGAAGAAGCACAGTGGGAGTCTTTCCACCAGCTGGAGATGGACTTGGATCAGCCCCCAGGAAAGGCTGGCATTCGCTGCTGCTAAGAGAGCACAGAGCAATTTCACCAAGCAACAGACTGTGTTGTTAAATGAATTAATAGCAGCCAAAGAATATTGTAGCATATGAACAGAGTCAAAATTTCCCCCTCCCAGACTGAAGGGAATGACAGTTCCCCCAAAGGAAAGGATCTACACGATGAAGACTTCCAAACACATTCTCCAGATTGTTTACCCCTCTTGCAATTTCTAATCTCAAATTACTTTAATCAAAACAACTACATTTTTCTTAATTGCCTGTGCTGTTTTCTGGCCCCACATTGGGTTCAGAGAGGAAAAAAGATCATGGAAATACATTTCAAAAGTTCAAGCAACATCTAGTGGTTATGTAAACCTTACCTCACCAACTGCTTGGCACACAGTGTATTATTGTACAATCAGATACGACTTTTATATCACATAATTTACTTTTTATCTTAACTAGCAAGCCACTCTATGAGCAGCAACTAAAGAAATGAGTTTATCAGGTTATATTAATGCAATTGTTATCAGGAGCACACAGGGTAAAAGTCGTTTGTAGATTACAATAATATATTTGCAAGGAAACTTCCACACGGGAAGGTGCCACCTGATTAGGTTTATGTGGAGGGTTAAAAAAGGGGGGGAAAAAAGATGTTAAAGCATCTTGGCAGGAGAAATCTCTTAAGACCACAATGTTCCACCGTGATAGTTCAGTAGGAGCCAAGTTTTGACAGCACATTTTGGGCCGATACCCGAGCAGTGACAGGAGAAGTGTGAGAACTTGTAGGGCACCTGACCTGGGTCAATGTGTTCATTTTTTTACCAACACATGGCCATTCACCTTCTGCCCTCAGGACTGCAGCTCAAAGGAGAGAATGCCTACAAAAGCATTTGAGTCCATTTCAATATATCTTCTCTTATTCTTGTTTTTATTAGCTGAGAAAGAGAAGGTTCCTTTAAAACATTGCTACAGAGGAAAACAATTGCTCTCCATCGTTATCCACATTTTCTTCCAAATAATGTGCTGGTGTTTTGCAAACCGCCATCAATATGAGCTAGGACTGATTATTCTTTCTGAGAGTTTATGGAGACAGCAGAAGGATTGCTATGCATTAAGGCAGCTGTTAGCAACTTGGCCAATAACTTTTAAAATGCTAATGTTTTGTATAGTATTTAAATGGATAGCTACAACTAGATCAATAGGTACCAGATTTTGAGTGAATGCCCAGGCACTGTCTTTTTAACGGAGCAGAAGATGAGTGCCTCCTTCCTACTTCTTCATAATTATTTAATTGGTTTATTTTAAGTTCAGCTCCACTGCTCTTGGGTGAAGAAAATCGGTGTTTGATAAGGGGTAAAATTACAAATCCTTTTTTACAAAAGTTATTTCTGGGCTGCTTAATTACTGCATGTAATTTGTCCATATACTTCAAAATCAGAAAGAACAAAGAAAATGTCAGCTTATTTGAAATATTCAAGCTTTAAAAATATATATTCACATATTGTCTCTGGAACTTGTTTTGCTCCATAATCAGAAGACTGGCACAGAAAGCTTTCAATTAATAGGAACAGAAAAACGGATCAGGAAACCCATAAAATATGTTCATCAGATTCCTGTAATGTTATCTCTGCTTCGATCACAAAACTACGCGCTATCTCCAAACGGAGGCAGGAAGCTTATGACTCTTTCTTGTAACAACTTGTCTTGGCTGGTGTGGCCCACACCCTTCCCCCAGCCGGGTGGAAGGGGCAGGAGCTCACTTCCAGCTCGGTGCTGCGCAGGAATCCTGCCATGGTCGGGTCCGGGCTTGATGGTGGGAGAGGTACAAAAATCCTGCCATCAACACTGGATCAGGAAGAATCAGGGCAAGAGTCAACTGAGAGAGGGGACATTTCTAGAAACCCAGGGATAATTTGTGTGAAAAAAAAGAAAAAGGTCTCTTTCACTGACGTTTTCTGACACCTAGAGCTTACAGCTGCAAAACTTCACACCATATTTAATATTTTCTTATTTATGAAATTAATGTTCACTCATCCTTTTTTAAGGTTCACCTTTAGAATAGACACTTTTGTGCACTGAGTATAGCAATTTCAATGTCCTTCCCTATGCAGCTTGCTTCTGAGAGCTGCTCTGAATCTCTAGTCTTGCTTTGTATTTCACCTTTAACGACACACACTGTGTTCTGTCAATGCACACCCTACAGGGTACAAAAAAAAAAAAAAAGGGCACAAATACTTAATTAGTTTAAGCTTCTCTTGCATCCGGTGATGTGTTAGTTCTTCATACTCATAAATTCCTGTCTCACAGCAGGGAGCAAAATGCATGGGCTTAAGTCTCCTCAGACAGTACCAGTAAGTGTGGGGAAACGCACAAACATTAATGTAGCTGCACTACTTGGAAAACAAGTTTGAAAGGACCCTCCATCATATTCTGTGAAGTCTGTGGGCAGAGCAGGAGATGAAGCTTCTTCTGCCCTCATAGACAGGGGTATCAGACTAACCTATGGTCAAGGAATCACACTCATTTTGACTAAAGGAGCCACATATTTACTCAGAGAGACTTCCACTGCCTGAACAGTGGAAAGGTTTTGTCCTAATAACAGTCATTTGTAAAATAAAGATCACAAATTAAGATATGAGGCAAGCAAAAGGCATGTATTTCTGGAGGAACAAATCTGCTTAACTACAGCTACATCAGATTTCAAATAAATTTGCAGATGCTAAAAAATAGCGTACTTATTTATGGATGGTAGAGAGTACCAAATAGGTATGTTCAATGGGTAGGTATTGAACAGATACATTAAATAGGTACCTTTGATAGGTATATTTAATAGGAGAGGAAAAATAAAAGTAGCGTGTGGAGAAAAGTAGCGAGGATCAGGAAATCCTGCACAGTTCCGTCTCTTGTGATGTATCCACACAGCACAGGCTGCAGCACTGTGCAGGGTTCAAAGTAAATTGGGTTGTTGCATCTTTTACCTTTATGGTGTTAACTGGTCTGTGCCACATGAATAATAACTCTTAAAGTGGACTCATTAAGCACAAATTAATGAAGGCCACCTCCTCATCCCTTTGACATTTCTAGACTAGATAGCATTTGAGGAGTGACTAGAGTTGCTTTGTTACCCAAAGATTTTAATCCAGAAGAAAAACAGTGTCAAGAGGATTTTGAGGCCACATAGAGAATCAGATTCTTGTCCAGAGACTTTATTTCCATGACAGTGTAAAACTTTTCAGATGTTTTGAGAATTTGAAGTAACTGTGCATCTATCAATGATTTGAAAAATAAATTTAAGTTCTCTCTGTACAGTAATGTCCTGTGCTTTTCTGACTATTAGCCATGGTCAGGTGATGATTTCCAGAGCATTTCAAGTGTTCTTTCATTCCAGATGATGCACTAAATAACTTTTGTCATGGAGAGAGTAAGAATTGCTCATCAAATTCCTGGAAAATGCATATGCACCCAGACAAACAAATCCTGCTTTCCTATTAATGTCCAGCTATTTAGTCCTAGACTGCTGTAATGAGGAATGTCTTCACAGAGGCCTGAGGGGGACAGGCTGCTCTGCCAACAGCACAGACAATGGTGGTGCCTGCTTTTGGCTCAGAGTCATTCAAATGCTGAACTTTTTTGGGCACTGTTCACATGTTTACAAGGATGATGTTCACATCTATAGAAACTTTAAATTTCTCGGGTTTTTTCCGCACTTTCTGTCAAGTTAAATAAATTGTATATCTTCACAAGCTTGGAAGAACGTTAGCTGTCCTCACCACAGATGAGCTGAATGGTTTTACCACCATTTTCAGAAGACCACCCATGAGGCCAGCATCATACATCTCAGTTAAACTCAGTCAAGGTTGTAGTGTTTACAAACACAGAAGAGGGTGAATGATCTAGAAATACTGTGAATTGCTTGGATCTACCAGGTAAATAAGGTTTTTAAAGCTTGTACAAGTCCACCGGGGGGAGTGGCAAATGAAAAGTATTATTCCATGCAACAGAAAAGGTAGAACAATAGGATGGGGTGAGGGAGGATGATAATTTTTTCCTCTCATTTCTAATGGGAGGAGTGCTGTTCTTGTTACCTTAAATAATTTGCAGTGGTGGCTTGCTTTATTTTGCCTTTATAAATTTGTGACACTTGCCACAAACTGTTGCTCAAGTGGCAGGATTCCTGTACTCATATTGAGAAACTGTCAGTGATGTTCACATGAATGTAGGAATTTGTGAATCCTATTTAATTTATGTCAACTTAGGTAGAACCTATTGTTAGAAACAGAGGCCTTTATTTTCTTATTTGGCAAAGCCAGAGTGATTTTGGTTAAGCTAGTGGAGTAAATCTAATGCAATATTCATGCAATAGTTCAGTAAGTGGAATCTGGTCCCGTATTTCTAAATTCATAACGTCTGAAAAGCCAGCACAATACACTTGAAAAACCACATTAGGAAATAAAGACCATGCAATTGGAAACATATGCACTAAGTAAAGATGTGGAAACTTTTCTTGAAGCTATCAGAGTAGACTTAAACATAGTTCCATTCTCCAGTTACAACTGATGAGGCATCAAAGGCAGTATTTACCAGGGCTGACAATTTCAGCAGAAGTTTGCATATACATCTGTATACATTACTCAAGATGTGCCTGCATCTCTCTAGATGTATATACACAGTACTACATTATACATGCATTATCCTTCTGAGATATACATAGTGCATAGAGATGTATAGGTACAATATGCATACCGCACAATACAGTTCGGAGTAAGTCATGAAATAATGAGCACTTATCTTAATGTTTTCCTGTGGTACCTGTACTCCTCCCATTAAACAATCTCTGTCAGGGCTAACTGAAACTCCCCTGAGCCATTTTAATATTTAAAATTAGGCAAAAAATCTGCGAGTAAATCTAGGAGGGTATCTGGAAATAACTACAATAATCTCTCTTGAGGAAAAGAGTTACAATCTACGTTATATTTTGAATGCACAATGTGGACGATGAAAAGTAGTCAAAGCCATGAATGCCAGTATGGCACAATTAATGAGTTTGCCAATTAAGACTGTGAAGACCTGTCAGTTGTATCACATACTGGATGGTGAATCTCAGACAATTGCGGTGCCACAGCGTATGAAACAGAATATTCATACTCTACCTGTTTTCAACAAATAGCACAATTGCACTAGCTAGCCCCTGTCTGCTTACCTTAAAAGCTGAAGTACAAAAGTGACAAACATTACAAATTAGTATTTTCCCCAAGATCTGTCTGGCAGCTCCTAAACGTAGAAGTGGGAAAGTGCAGAACCTATAAATGATCTATGCCTGCTACAAGGAAGAAAATTCTAATTAAATAAGGTTTTAAATGGTATGAAAACCACCTGAATGTCATATAAGCTAAGCTTCCCAACAGAATTGCTTGGGTATCATGGGAGTCCAGTTCATGACACAGAAAAGACAGCTGTCACTATGCACAGCTCAGCTCTACCAGACATCTGTACATATCCTTTGGGTTAACAAGAAGCAATCCACAAAAATATATCACTTTGACCTGCTCCCAGAAGCAAGTGCAGTGGTATTTGCATGGGTAAATATATAAAAAATTTAAAGGGATACATAAAATAGAAAATCACAGAAGCTGGAAGCACCTTGTGAAAAGGGACAGTAGATTTATATGGGTCAAAGAATACTCAGAGTTACTACAATGAATTTTTAGACATTTTCAAATGCAACATAATACGTGACAATTCATGTTCAAGCTAGTAGGGGCTTAGCAGAATGTGCTTAGGAGTAGGTCATCCACAGATGTGCCAAAGAAGGTCAGGCTTGGTGAAAAACCCACTTGTGGTACAGTCCATTTCTGCCAATACAGACCTGGTATATGTGGATCCTGCTTGAGTTCTTTTCAGTAAGTCTCATAGATCTTCAGAAAAGAAAGCATCACACCACAACACTGCAACTGTTGGAGCCAGTAATGCACCTTCTGATAGACTAAGAGACAGCTTAACTTTGCACAGGAATATTTTGAAAGGAAAGAAGCCTGATACAAAGACGAGCTTGTAAAGCACGTTTTATGAAGCAAATCTGGGAGCCATTTGGAGGAGAGTGAGGGTTTGAAATATCAAATATAAATTTGAATAGGGATGCATAAATAGTCAGATGGTCAAGGGGGCAAATGAAATGAAGTTTATAAATAGCTTTGCATGATACTCCATAACTGTTCCTGCCATATATGTGGTAGCACTGATGCTGCTGATCAGGGATAAAAGATAAAAATTTCCTTTTGCATGTATGTTTGCATTCTGTAGAGGCAAACCGAGTATACATTGAGACTTGCATTCACTTCTTACATATACCGTATTTATAATAAGCCAAGACTTTTTAGAATATTCTTGCAGAAGAAGTAAGGAAATATAATAATCAAGACAATAAAATAAGGAAGTGAAATTGAACATAAATGAGAAAGGTCACCAACTGCCTCAGAACATCTGTGTGAGTATCCTCATAAAACTGTCAGATTCCTTTAGGTTATTTGTTATTCAGGATACACAGATCCACAGGTTTAGGTCCTGGGAACTGCTCAGACCTTTCCTATATTTGTTTAACTTTACAACAGTGACACACTGATCTGCAATTTAAGTTTATAGTTATTGCGCTACGCTGGGGTAGGATAAAGCGCTCCTTGTACCATGACACCTCTCCCTGGATCTTTGGAACAGACATTTCTCACACCCTGTACTGGTACAGAAGCCATAAACGTCTATCATAATTTTACATCAAGAAAGCCAAACATATAGTATAGCATATTCTGTTGTCTTAGAGCTGTTCAGAGGCTAACAGTGATTGGGGTCTATTCTATAAAGATTTCTCCAGACAGCCCAATGGCTCCTGTCTGGCTATCGCTTCTGATTTTTTGTTCCTTTTCATATGGAGTCTAATCTTGTATTATTACAATTAATGGGGATGAATGCCTGGTCTCCGAAAAGCCAGCATTCCATGTAAGGAGTGTTAATGGGACTGATCTGTTTGTCTGCCCTCAGAATGATGCTTTCTATCATGTTTCTGACTTAATTTGCCTCAAAAGAGATGAAATATTACATTATTTGACTTCTTAAAAGTAGCATTGTGTCAGATTGTACCTTTTGGTCTTGCATTGTTCTTCTTCTGCAACCTATTGTGTGTGTCTGTGTTCATAAATAATATATCCACTTGTGCATATAGCTAAAATTTTTGTGCGTGCAAGGGTTTGAAGGAAACACGTAGACATAAAATAATAATTAATTTGATCCCCACTGTACTTGTAACACAGCCAAATTCTTAATATTTTATAGTGCATATTGCATTAAACGAATAATAACTACATTGATCTATGCTACAATATGTGTATACATACACATTTTATATGCCTGTAAATAACATTTTAAAGTCTGTTCACACATCAAAAGACAGGTTGTTTATTTCTCTGTTAAAACAATCCAAGGGTTAAACTCTTCCTATTATGTAAACAGTGGTCACAGCCACTTTCAGGGAAGCTTAACTTCATTAAAAATAATAGTTTCCCACCATAAAATCAATACTAATATACCATAAATTCCCCTGATGAACTCTGGCTTCCTTACATGCTCTCACATTTTGTGTATTAGGGGCACAGCACTACTCTAGATATCAGAAGATAATAATATGGCAATATATATATATATAGATATATATTTAAATATTAAAACATTAGTTAGGTCAACTTGAGTAATGAATATATTTCAAATATATGCTTCTTTTTATAAATAAAGGTCATTAATTTTCTTTGCAACATGGGTGCCTTAGAAGTCTTTGGTTGTATGTTTACCAAAGTGGTAAACCAATTCTGGGTATCTTTAGCTCAAAATGCACTTCTGACATATAGATGAAGCTTTAACTTTTTTTTCATGTTTTATACTGAACTTGTACTTGCAGTAGATGTGCAAGATCGTTTACAAGCTTACGTTTAGGTAGACATTTTAAACAACTCATACAAAAGAAAGATTTGTATGTCAAGAGTATTTGTTTTAGTGACAAGGAAGCTAGGTATACTCTATTCATTTCTCAAGCAGACCTTCATGAATCACTTTAAAAGGACACTACAGCTGAAGACTGAAGAGCAATATTTATCAACATTAAATAAAACATTTGGTGAAGTATGTATAAATATTTCTTCATATGAACGTAACACAAAATTAAATAGTTCAGATACACAGACACCATTTAATATAATTCCACTGTTGTCAAAATCATCTGTAAACACCATCTCACACTGAATACAAAAGCAGCTTTTACATCAGTTCTGTGTTCACAACACTGATGCCCCATTGTAAAAGAAGATATTTGTTTTATTTTCAGCAAAATAAGAGTCTAAGCAATAAAAAAAAAGTTTTGGTCAGTTCAAAGGAGAATACAAAATTATCTTTCAACATGTAACTAAATCAGACTTAGAACAATAGTTTAAAGTACAATCCTTTCCCCAGGGGATCTCTGACTTTTATAAATCACACTATGTTTGGTGCAGACCACATCACAAATACCAGGAAATACTGGTCATGTCTAAGCTATAAATATTAAAGCCCTTTTAAAATTTTCTTTATCAAAAATTGCCAGGTTACAAATTGGCAATATCCATGTTTTTGGCAACACTGAATAATCTGGCATTAAACAGATTCAGGTGCATTTCTCCTGATGATTTTTAAAACAGATTCTGGAAAAGAAACACTTTAGAGAGCATTCTTCATGTACAAAAATAAAGCATTTCTTTTACATAAATGCTTTGCATCTGAAAATTACCTGGGCAGACAGTGCAAGCAGGGGAGCTCCACTAAGTTTGGACAGAAAATTACATCTTGAACTGTCATTGGAAACTGTATGGAAACTGTGCATGGGATCTCAGCTGGCGCTGGGGAGGCTGGTGCATCCACACAGTGCAACTCACAACCAGGCGTTGCAGTGTCCATGGGTGCCCCAAGAGCAGTGTAGCCGCCCCAGCACGAAACAGGGCTCCTGCTCATGGCTGTGCCCGCCTGGCTCCTGAGCAACTCCCTCAGAGCACCAGAGCTGTGTGGCCCAGATGGGGGGCCTTGCCATCCTACGCCCTACAAAGGCAACTTCATACTCTGCCCTGAATGGAGCCTTTAATTCCCTTCCCCTTTGTGTGTTTTAAAGAGGTGTGATCACTTTGGGAGAAATACTATGTTCAGGATTAAGGTTTTACTGGGCAAGTGCCCCATTACAAAACTCTGTAGACTGTTAGGCTCATGGGCTACAATTTGGTTCTTTCCTTTTGAAATGTGGACACCATGTTTTGGTTTCAAAGATAAACTTGGATTTCAAGTGGCAAATAATGCTATAAATATTTATAGTATGATTCTCTGACATATATGCTTTTTTTTTAATTTCACTCACATGTAATTGTGATGTGAGGCACTGTAAAACCTAGAATGGTAGATCACCTCTTTCCTGGTATGTGTGTATTTTAGAGGTATGAATGCACGTTATGCATACATACACACTCACACACACATATATATAACGTGAGCTGCACACATAGATACTCAGCATTCAGGAATCAAGGGTACAGTTAACAATACACCAGAAGAGAAGTAGACAGGAAGCTCTATCTGGACAATAAGAAGCAATTTTGCAACCTATACAGTGTCTCAATTTCATAATCCTGTTTCGCTAGCTTGCTACATCTGTATATGACTTGAATTGAAAGTTGTTGGATTCCTTGGGAACAGAAGAGTTGGGCTAGCTAGATGTGCTTACCTGAGATCCCAGAGTTGATTATAATCAAAGAGCTGGGCAGATCAGTAATGGGTTTATAATTGCTATACAGCTTCTTGCAAATTTGTAGGAAAACTTTATTAAGTCTTTCATTCCTTATTAAAAACATTGAAGTTTGTTAGTTTTTGCTGAATCCAGACTTGATTTTTATATTAAACTGGATTTATTAAAAGGATACATGAGCCTGGCAGCTGCTTTCATGTCTCGATGTTTAAATGTTTCAATCAGCACCCGGGAACCCCCTCCCACCTCACCCCATCTTCTCTAATTCCCTCCTATTCCATCCCTTCCTATCCCATCCCGTCTTGTCAAATCCCGTCCCGTCAAATCCCGTCCCATCCCGTTCCATTCCCGCTTCGTTATGTTTTTAAATTGTTTAAAAAATACTATTCTATGAAGCCTCCCTAGGAATCCGCTTATGAAAAATGACGGACTGCCTTTGCTGATACTGCTGTTTGCGTCGTTTCCGTTTGTCACACTGGCACAGCAGCAGCATCTTGAAAGTGTTTCTGAATGTTTTGTTACACAGTGCATAGCACACGGGATTCACCGTGCTATTGATGTAGCAAAGCCAGTACCCCAGGTTCCAGAAAGTTTTGGGGATACAGGTGCAAAAGGTGTTCACCAGAACCATGATGTTATATGGGGTCCACGTAATGATGAAGGCAAACAAAATGGCACTGAGTGTCTGTGCCGCTTTCTTTTCTTTGATAAGTGACATTCGTTTTCGCTTTGTGATCTGACTTCTGGTCTTCAAGGCAAACTTTTTTGCCAGGGTTGCTTCCTTAAAGGACAAGGGCAGGGCTGCAGATGCCTTGGTCACTGATGAGATGCCATCAGAAGCTGTGGTTGTCTCTGCTGACCCTGGCTGTATTGGAAGCTTAGAAAAGCTCTTTTGCAAATTTCCACCATCCTGAACACTTTTGGGAGTGTGCAGTTTTTTAGGTTTCTTTTCCTTTGATTCTGTGTCAGATTTCTGCAGTTCATCCCCTGACTCCTGCAAATCTTCCGAGGAGGGCAGTTTCGTGGAATTGAGGATGGCACTGTGACCAGGAAGCTTCAGCACAATTGAATAGATGGCTCTGGTCTCTGCAGCGATGTCTTCTTCGTCAGAGGAAGCTGAATTTTCCAGCGAGGCAGCAGCGTCGTTGTTGTTCCAGCTGTCACTGCTGCTGTGCTCTTGGTCCCCCTGGTCTGTGTTGGGTTCCCAGCTCTTCATTGTGAGCCAGAAGTGGCAGCGTCTGTATTTCCTTCGGGTGGAGCGCTTTATGCTCTGCCGTTGCAGCTCATAGCTGCTGCAGCTCCGGGAGCTGCCTGTCTGGTGTACGAAGCGTGCCGCCTCTGCCTCGCTGCCCGAAGCCTGTAGCCCTGCTAACTCTTTGGTGCGTTTCTCAGTCTCCTTGTAGATCCTCCAATACAAAATACTCATAATGGTGACTGGCAAGTAAAAGGCAGCTATGGCAGTGCCAAAAGTGATGATAGGTTCAGTTAGAAACTGGATGAAACATTCATCAGGAGGCACAGTCCTCTTGCCAACAAAATACTGCCAGAACAAGATGGCAGGGGCCCAAAGAACAAAAGAGATGATCCATGCTAAACCAATCATCACCCCAGCCCTTTTGGTTGTTCGTTTGGCTCTGTATGTAAGCGGCCTAGTGATGGAGAAATACCTGTCAAAACTTATGACAAGGAGATTCATGACAGAGGCATTACTGGCAACGTAGTCAATGGAGAGCCAAAGATCACAGGCCAAGTTTCCCAAAGCCCAGTGGTCCATGATAATGTATGTGGTAAAAAGATTCATGGAAATAACACCAATGATCAAATCTGCACAAGCAAGACTCAGCAAGAAGTAGTTATTGACTGTTTTCAGTTGCTTGTTAACCTTAAATGCAACAATCACCAGGATGTTTCCTATGATGGTCACCAGTGCAAGGATCCCAGTGAGGAAAGCAATCAAAACTACTTGCCAGACAGCATGTCCACCCAGAGGGTCTTTGCTCGTGGCATTTAGGGACATGTTTGTTGATTGCACAGTGGAGAAGGGAAAACTCTCTGTGGTCTGTGGGAAATCATAGCTGCCAATGAGTGACGCTGCTTCATCAAGTAGTCCCGGTCCATGTGAATCTCTCTTCCAGAAGGAGCTCACATTTGAAAGCAGGGGCGAGGCTGAACTGTTATTTTGCATGATCATTGTGGCTCTCTGACATAGTCTGCAGCAGGGAACAACAACAACAAAAAAAAACAGGTGAAGAAGGTAAATAGATAATCATTTGCATACTCATACATAAAATCCCTCTAGCACTTTGAGAGATGTCTTTAAAAGCCGATGTGACTGTGATATCACAAGTCAAACATGTACTGGTAGTACTCAGCTCACAGCTGTGATTAGTTTGAGCTCTTTGTAGTAATCACGTTTCCTTAAAAACATTCAGTAACAGAAGAACCAAAATCCCAGGAGAATTTGAACCAGCATCAGTATTAGAATGCCCCCCTAACTCTAACTCTTAATTAAAACACTCCCTGGTCGATCTGCCCTGAACTCATACATCTCAACAGCCCACTACCCTGGAGCCTTCAAAAACTAAATGTCAGACACACACAGTCACAAATCCTGCAAGTTTGAATCAATGCTGGTCCCCAATGCTACCCTGGCACTAGCAAAACACACCCTCAGCCTCTGCTGCCTCGTACAGCTAATGACAAGTGAAAAATAGTCTTCTGTCTTTCATTAAACTATAGAGATACAAGCCAGTATCGGTTCCATGTGCCAAGCTACTTTGTGAGGTTGCAAAGATCTTTTCATTTTCATTTACATTTCAGCTACCTGATGAAAGTACTAAAAGGTCTCATTTACGCTTTTTGCACATGCCACTTAATTTTTCATGAGCATTTTTAAGGACTGAGGATCTTGCACATGTAATGACATCAAAATTTCTTTGGGGCAACATGTTAAAATTTCCTTTGAAAATATGGTCTCTAGAGGCAGGAAAAATGTTTGGCAGATGTATGTCAAAGCAATCTTTAAACACTTTAGGAAAAGAGGAAAAAAGCATGAAAGAGATTCATAATTAAGCCTTAATCCTTTTCCCCAAGTACTTATGTAAAATGAAGACATGCTCAGAATAGAAATTTGCATTTCCCTTATTTCATTAACTTCTGTGGTCAACTGACTAGTTTCATTGTAACAAATTTGTTATATCATCATGATGGAAGAATTTTGATGAAAAAGTCCACCACTGATTGTAAATATTGAACAAAATATGCTGTCAAAGAAAAACATTTGTTTCCTTTCGGTGAATCCTGCCAGAGTCAGTATGTCATGGCATGAGACAATAATGAGTATCATGATGCACTGGTGCTACCCAAAATATTTACCCAAAAGACGAGGGTTTGGTTTGGTTCTTTAATTAATTTCTAAATTTTGTTTTCCCTTGAACTATACTTGGTTTTGTTAGCAAGCCATACTAAATCGTGCAGTTTCTTTGACATATGCAGTATACAGACCAACAATTCCTTCCCTTAGCTCATGCACAATAACTAGCATCCTCCCTCCCCCTCATATTTTGATATCTAACATAAATAACATACTATTTTTTCTCTTTTTTAATAGAAAGACAAGGCTACAATGATGCTGCCTTATCCTAATTAAATCCACTTTTAACGCATTCATCATCGTATCATACAGGATGTGAACATAATAATAACAAATCAATAACAATAGTAAATATTGCTCCGGGAAAGCACAGTTAAAACGAACTCTTTTCCTGATAGAAAAAAACGAAAATGAGGAGCAACTCAAACAATTTCTAAAAAGAAAATAGGTAAGAATTTTATAATCTGTAAACCAACTTTGATAACTTTGATTTTCTTAAGTAGCTTGAAACTAAAATTGTCATTTATCAAAAAACTTCTACATTCCAAGTTTTCTTTTCTTTCCAAAGTTCATATAAAAAATGTGCAGCTTTGCATGAAGTTTCAGGCAAAAAGACATTCTGAAAAACTGTCAAGCTGCGCCTTTAAAATGTTCAATTTTTTTTTTAAACCATTTTAATTGCTCCTTTCCCAAGAAAATCTAAATAATCTTTTCTGACACAATTTCACCATGTCCTTGCCATCTGTTAGAGAAGCTCTGGGACACAACATATTTGTTTCTTTCTTCCTCAAGAAATACTACTTCTGACTATGGAGCTGGTGTAGTGCATAGTGCAAGCCACCAAGCATACAACGACATGTCCTCTTCGATCCCTATCACACTGTTTCAGAGAAGCTGCAAAAGTCAAATCTGCACTGTGTGTGTGAGAGAGAGATAGACTCATTCCACCTACGCTAATGAAATGAAAGTCCGCAGAAAGTCATTTGCAAAAGGGCAAGCAGAGGTCTGGATGAGAAGCATGCTCTTGCTTTCATCCACACCCACTCAGGCATACTCATACCAACTCACTCCTTTGCCTCTACCAGAGCCAACATTTTAAAATGTTCAATTGAAAATGAATGTCTATGAACATTCACTAACATGTCTACTCAATGAAGTATGTGGGATTTAGAATACCTCTAATGAAAGCCCATGGAAATGCAATGTACAATAACGTTTGAAGAAGACAGTGAAGCAGTATTCAAGTTTGGCTTGCCCCTTCCACAGCAGGGGTGAAACAAACACACAATTCCCTTGTCACCACTTAAAGAAGTGTTGACAATGTTCTTGCCAGCTCTTTATGGTCCGGGGGGGGGGGTTAGTCACAGTGGGGAAAAAAGCCTTTGACTCAAACAGGATTGCTGGAAATCGTCCTCCTTGCAATGTTTTACTTCGGAAGCAGGCATCTTCTCCAGATCTGTCAGTTAGGATGAAGTCAAGCCAGAATACTATAAGAGATCTGAAATAATGACATTTGCTAAATATATGCCAGATATTATTAATGTTACAGGGTGCAGACCTTCCTTCATTGACATTAGGGACAGGGAGCAGAAGATGAAAGCCAGAAAGCATCCCCTCCACAGATATAGACTTGTAAAAACTCTACAAGGTAACACCAGACATAGTTAAGTATTGATTGAGAAGTCTGACAGATTAGTTTATATGGTGATGATATTATTATGCTGCTCTTTCATAAAAAAAGACAAGTATCTTCTAATGCACAAGAAAGGACCAGGCCGAAGATATAAATAAAGTAAAAGAAACTTTCACTACAGGGCATAGAACAAAACCCAACATCACTTAAGAGTGATGGTGGAAATAACAGCATGACTAAGAACTAAAAATACTTGACCGTTTGGTAGTATTTCCCATTTTCATTGCATAATACAGCCATAAACTAACGTACATGTTAGCCTTGGAAGTTCAAAACAACTACCACATAAAAGATACAAATTATCTTGCGAAATTACTGTGTAAATATTGCACTATCTATCACTAAGTCCATAAAGAGATTGTGAATTCTGTTTAATTGTTGACTTTGAAATGGAGTTTCAATGTAAATTAACCAATAAATCCTTTCAGAAATGCTGTGCTTCAAAAGAATCATTATGAGGAAGTCTGGGAAAACCACACTTTAGCTGCAGTCTTTCAGATGATAAGGAAGTGCTGGAACTAAACCTTTATTCCTCAGGTTAATTCTCCCATCCCTGAACTACAAAGCAATTTCTTTAAGCCTCTGTTTCAATTAAATCCTGCAGAGTCCTAAGCAGTCCAGTAAGTGAGGAAGAGGAGAGTCTGAGGGCAACGCACAAACAGTTCCCTGCTGCCCAGTGCAATCCTGCAAGCTGGAACTCGAATTTTTAACTCCTTAGGCAATAAAGGGACACCTAAACTTGCATTGACTGGACTATTTGATAAAACAGAAGTGCTAACAGGATGTTGAGCACATCCTTTGTTATCCTGACTCTTCTACAAGCACCTGTAATTGAATTGTTTAATTAAATAAAAAATGTATTGCCCATAATTAGAATCATAGAATCATTCAGGTTGGAAGAGACCCTTGGGAACATCGAGTCCAAATATCATATGTTCGTCTGCATATTAAAAAATACCACTACCACCACCACCACAACATACCAGATCAGTGCAATTGGATTTTATTCTCTTTAGGAAGTCAAAGCAAGACAGGTTATCCATTATTTTCCAAAACTGCCATGCATTTTCTGCCTTCTCTATAAGAAGTGTTAGAGGGAAAGAGGGGGTGCCCTGGGTCCATGAAAAAGGAGAGATGGCCTGCAGTGCAGCCTGCAGCACCTGCCCAGCAAGCCAAGCTCAAAGACAGAACGATGTGCGACCAAGTGGGAAAGCAGCCACAAATATTTTGGTAAAACAAACTGCACAGCACAGCCTGAATGAGGTAAACAAACTCAACTGTGAAATTATTATAGGTTTATATATGAGGATAAGAATTTATAAATCATTGGCACAATACACTACATTATGATTCCGAGCCAGGGAGTAACAAAGGAACTATTTTTAGCCCAAGAATATATCATTACTTATCTAAGATTACTGCTATGCTATTCACCATGGCTTGGTTATTTTTTGTGGTTTTGTTTCTGCTTATGAAAGGTACAGGCCAGAGAAAACCAGAAGCAATGTACAGTTCCCAGAATTATTCAGGAAAAGTGTAGGCAATAGCTATGCAAACCTTCGCATACAACCTTCCCAAAGCACCTCTGAGCACCCCATTGGAGGGGAAGGGCAAAGCAGCTACAGAAATTATCACTAATTTCTGTAAATGGGTATAGCACTGAGTTATAAACCTGAATTTTGGGAAAAACCTAACTCATTGCACATTGCTTTAAACAGAATGTAAAGTAGAATAGAGTAGGAACAGTTCTGTCATGCATTTTTACTGCATTTCATTTCTCTGCTTATGTCGTATTTCAACAGTTGCATGAATACTTCACATTTCAGTTTACTGTATTTTTCCATTCCTTAAACCTTCCTATTCACAAACACCATCTTTAACAAAACTGCCTTAAAACAAAGTAATAAATTGGTTATGCTCTATAAAAGGATTACATTTTTGCTATTACTGTTTACTCACGGACACAATATACCAGGGAAAACTGGAAAAAAGTACAAACATTTTTCAAGTATCAAAGAAGAGAGAGAGCCTGGACACTGAGCTTTGAAGAAGCTCACCTGACACCTGACGCACTCTTCTCAATTTCATTTGTCTGCAAGAAGAGGATGAAATGACAAAATGCTGTCAAGCCTTAGAACTAGAAAATTGAAAATATTTTTTTTCTGGCAACCCTTTCCATGAAGGGAAAATGAACAGCCCAAACTAAAAAACATAAATGAAAACTCAAACCACATTTTTTACTTTCTGCCTTTTCAAAAATGGTATTTTTTTCTTTGGAAAGTAATGTCATTTTCTGTCAACTTCAAGTTGAATATCAGATTATTTTTTTTTTGACAAATGCTGCTGAACGGAGATGAGCTTTGCTTTGTTATTTATTTAGGGAAAATAATAAAAAAAAGTTTGTGTTTACACCGAGGTCTGGCAAAGAGCTACCAAAGCCTCTGGTCCAGATGTCATGTTCACCTGGTGTCAGGTCCTGTTACATGAAAGATCTCTAACATAACACATTTAAATGTATTAAATAACATGAGTTTAAAGTTCTCTTGAGCCTGAGAGAATCCTGAAAGGTTCTACATTGTACCATTACTGACCACTGCATTTTCTACTGTAATTATGGTACTGCACACAGGTGCTAAAAATATAGCCCACCTACTATAGCTTTTGTTGACAATGGATAGTTTGGCAATGTTACAGAAGATGCAATAAAGTGACTTGAACAATGTTAGGAAACACTATTTAGAGAAATTTATTATTATTGTCTTTGGTGATTGAAATAGTATTGCCATGTACTGCACTCCCACGCTGGCCAGATGGTTTACTTAAAAAGCTGAAAGAGAAAAAAAAAACCAACAACTGCTGAGAGGATTCAGATAGAGCAGAAAAATTGCTAAGAAATAGCTATTAGCTAATGAACTCTATATAGGTATTTGTACACTAGAGCTATTTATAAGGAAAAGGAAATTTTATGAAAGAAACTTTGTGTCAAAATGTTATGATTTTAATCACATATTATTTTTTCTAAATAATTCTTTAAATTATGCAATTATAATAATGTTTTAAAGCATTTGAGTTTGGTTCCAAGCGAAAATTGTCACAGTTGGTCAGCAAACAACATTTTCAGTGCATTTATTTATTTATTTATTTATTTGGATTACAGAGTGGAAATCCCTGACTTCTGAGATTTGGGGATATCCTTTCATACCGATAACTTGATCAGGGTATAAAAGCACATGAAATGTGCTAGTAATGTATTAGAGGAACAGATCTATTGCCAGTGAGGTGAAGAGCTCTGTGTGTGCCTTTTGTATAAATTGTATGTCTTTAATACAATTGTAACCAAAATGCTATGACAAACAGAATAGTTTTTACCTTAATAGAACACCTTTGCAAATAATCCAAAAAAAACCCCCGAAATTGCTTTGTTTCAACATGTCACTGGAAATATTTGCATAAATACCTTATTTCATTATTCACTGGTATATTTCGTCAGTCCTTTCACCTGTTTAAAAATGTAGTTTAATACCCACTAGGTGGCACAATAGCTATTCAGAAGCAAGCAAAAGTCTGGACTTGGCAACAAAATTTTACTAGTCTCTCATACAGCCTATGACTTATATACTGAAATTATAGCAAACCAAATTATATCTATTCCTTGATAGGGACAGCAGCTAAAAGAAATGCATGTCATCTAAATACTGGTCTGAAACAAACTAGCAGACAATTTACCAAAAACTCTGTTCTGTGTTGTAGCTTAACTTAACTTTTTTTTTTTTTTTTTCCCCTGGAATACACACGTCTGAAAATTGTAGTGGAATTTTGTAACTCAATCAAAGTGGTCCATTCCAAACTCTGATCCCTTGAATGCATGCTGCCAGGAATTTGTAAATCTCTGGGAAATTGGTGGTAGCAGGCACCATGGATTTTAGCGTATGCAAACAATTGTTCGTTACTTAGATACAGACAAGTAATTAAATAATGCTTCAATGTTATAAGCTTTTTTAGGGCTTCTTTGCAGGGTTGGCTTTTGCGGGGTGGGGTGGGGGGGAATGATTGTTTTTTTCTGAGTTACACAGCAAGATAAATGGAAACTCAGTGAAAATAGTCCTGACAGAGAGGGAGGAGACGCTAATGAAAAATTTATTTTGAGTTATTCTACATAAATGTTTGTTGGTAACCCTCGTGACAGAGTCCTCTTCCTACTAGCAGTTCATTGGGTTGGACTATTTTTGTCTGCTTGACTATCTGCTTTTCCTGCCTATTGAAAGATATCCCAAGCATTTGAATTTTTTGAACAAAAGCCTTAAAAAATGAGCTTTAGTATAAAAAATACACGTTCACAAAGCAGTGATTTTATTTAGTGTGCAGAATGGACCTGTCCCAGCAACTAATCACAGTTGCACAGGAGAGCATGAGTTTAAGACCTTCTTGCCTTACAGTTGTAGGATGTATGTAATAAAGGAGGCATAAGGCTGAGGAGGAAAAAAGAAAGGCTCACAGTTAAGTTAAATGTGGAACTCAAATGTATTCCTAATTCTGTCACATGATTTCCACACACCACAGGAAGAGTAACTTATGTAGATCTATACCATAATATCACCTTACTTTAAAAGGATACTGCAAAGCTGAATTTAGTAACGCACAGGCATTCCTCAACTTTTGTATATGTAGTTTTTCAAAAGACACCATCCTGAACTCCATCTATGCATGTTTTTGTCTGCATGCTTCTAAAATCATTCAATCAACAAAAAGGGCCATTTTTAAATTCAGTGACTATATATTTAACTACTACACTACCAGTTTCCTACTGGTAGTAGAAAACTACTATCTAGCTAACACACTCATGGTACTCTGCACTCCCTCCTTGTTGCTGTAGATGAGGGTTCATGCATTCTGACGTGGTAAATAGAAAGGCATGGAGATACAATCATGTTAGCTGTAAAGGTTGCTATCTAAGTGACAGGATTTTGCTTCTAAAATAAGAAGGTAAAGTGGAAAGTAAAATGATTGCTTCATTTCTCTTTCAAGCCTATAAAACCTGCATTTTGCAAACCCATTGCAGTCTAGGATAACACAAGACTTAAAATCCCTAAATTAGAAGGAAAATATTTCTCCCAGCTTTTAAAGGTCTGCTCAAACGGCAAGTAGAAGTTGTTACTTCCAGAAAGTAAGTGGGAAGTTAGAGAATCTACACCTAGAAAAAAATATCTCCTGCCCTAAAAGGTTGGAGGAATTTTAATGCTTGAACTAAGAATAGGGATGCACACTGCACATGGTTTCACCAAGTCCCGTTGCCCAAAAAAAGAAGTATGAATACTTCACTAAGGCATTAAGTATTTCCTTCCATTCAGCTGCTCTTATCTGCCACTTTTATACTTTGTATTGCCAGTCAGCTGTACCTCCAGGTTGCTGTGGGTCCTTCTGACCAATTATTTTTTAGGATCAGAAAAAAATTACCTACTTGGTTGCCATTCAATAGGATACTTTCTTTGTTGTTTTCTTAACCTTTCTTGGCAGTCCTGTAGTGATACATATTGGTAAAAGCTTGTAGAACTGAGAAGTCCTAATTAGGTAAGTGTATGCAGCAATCTATGGACAGACTCCAGATGAGGTAAATGGATTTTGGATTTCTGCTGCTGCACATCAGAGTAAAGGACAAAAGGAAGCCTCAGTTGCTGGTCTTGATACCCTACCTTCCCAATTCTTGCAAGATGACAAGTTTACTGTAGAAGGGCCAGTGCAGGCTCTGCCTCTTGTTTGCCTGCATGACCTGAGTAACAGCTCCCATAGATGTTTTAAATTAATTATTTCCAGTTTGCAGAGCTTGTGAGCTGCTTTCCTGTGTTCAGAGAGAAGCTTGTAGTGTCCACTGTGTTCTCCTAAAAATCCTGCCCTGTGGACCAGAGGATGTCCTTGGGAGAGGAAGAGGTGCAGCTAGGGTTTGCACCCGAGGCCGGGCCACTAGGTGAACAATCAGCATGAACTGCGGGTGCTTGTGAATGCTTGCGGGTAAAACGCTCCTGCAGTCCTGCATGAAATTTCACTGTATAATCAACAACAATATGGATAAAGATAAAAGGAACAGAGATTGTGAAATACAGTGGAAGGAATGACAGAAGGTAAAACAACTGAATAGGTAGAGCATGGTAGAAAGATTATTAAGATGCAATCTGAGAACTCCTTATGGGAATCTGAAGTCAGCATGGAAAACAGGGAGGTCATGCTGGCAATCGTTCCTTTTGGAATAAGAATTCTTCTGTCTCAAAATAGCAACACAATCACTTGAAATAAAAAGATATTTCTATTAATTGGAGCAGCAATTTTTTGTCATCAGTCCTCCATCTTCCCATGGTAGCCTTCATGGCTTACTCTGTAAGACAGCGAGGCTATTACAACCACAGCTATAGTGAGGAGCAGAGTGAAGATATGGAGTGAAGATATCAAGAAGAGCTGGGGCTTGTAACCCCCTTCTACAGAAATAAACATGTACCTTGATGAATTATTCAAAATTACTCAAGAAAAATAATTGCTTGAGAGCTGCTGGAAAAAAAAAATCCTCTATCCTAAAGAATCTAAATTTTTGTTTGGCATAGGAGAAATACAGTTTCAAAGAGTACAAAAGGAAGGAAAAGGGTTCTGCTAATAATATCAGAATTTTAGAGAGAAAGACAAGTGCACAGAGTTGTTTTGGCATACATTATTAACAAATCAATGTCTTATTTCTCATATGCGTGACAGCAAAAGTGCCAGTGATGACAGAAGTGAAGAGAAGGAAGAAGCCGCACTGCCTCCCAGACTTTCAGGAAACCCACACCTTGTGTTAAATAAATAAATTTAAAAAAAAAAATCCCTCACCCAGTTACTTGTTTTACACCATTGCAGCTGAGATTGAGATCTGATCGCAGATGCTTGGTATGGTAGCATGAAGAACAGAGCTAAAAAGAGAATAAGGTTTCCAAAGAGACCAGGCGTTACGGAGGAGCCAGTGACTCGGTGCAGTGAGCTGTGGCCAGGTGATGGAAGATAAACATGTGAGCCTCTGAGTCAAGTCCTTCTTCCTGCCTCTCCAGCTGCTGCAGAGCAAGTGTCTGACCAAATCCACTATGCTTGTTCCCAAAATAGTCATTGCACGGGACCTCTTTAATTCAGTATCATTTTATGAGAGAAAGGAGGCGGGGAAAACTCAATAAAGCAAAAATACATTAAAAATTACAGAAGAGAAAAAGAAAAGCAACTTGTTCCCAGACCTATCCTCACATCAGTGAATTGCTCTAACAGAAGAAGGGCACAGATAAGCAGTGGCCCATCTGATAAACTGATCACCCTGGGTGATACCAGCAGGCAGCTAACAGACCCAGTCTGAGCTGGCTGGTGTGGCAGCCCCAACAGCTACTTTGGAAGCAGCCCTTGCTGAAAGTGAGCGAGTGTATGGTATTTTAAAAAACACATGGGCACAAGGAATATGTACTGCCTGGATTTATCTGTATGCACATGAAATACAGGAGAAGAGGGCATGTGGAAAGGAACTGGAACTGGCTCCTTGAGCAGATTTGTGCTGAAATATGATAAGAGACTGGAATCCACATCCTGACTGACCTCTTTTATCTTTTCTCTTTAAGTGACATTCATATTTTAGTGATAACTAATAATTTTTATGGGTCAGTCCAGAAGTGATGTGCAAGGCACATAACCATGCTATTATGAAAGTGAACATGTGAACATTGTGTTAACATTTGAAAAACCTTGGTCTTAAAGAGGTCAAACACTGCTGTTGTTGTATGTTTATTGCCAGCAATAGCCAGGCAAGACTGCACAGTGCAGGAATGCGCCGAGTTACTATATTTATGCACAGCTTTTCTAGCAAAGTGGGATTTTTTTGTAATCCTTGTAGCTACAAGGATCCTGCATCCTGAGTTCTTCTGTGCACTTTAATGTATTGTTCTCAGGCATACAAACAAACAACCAAACTGTTCGCTGCTTTTCATCCCTTGGTAGTGGAGCAGAGGTTCAAGTTGCTTATACAAAAAAGCTTCTATATCATAAATCCCTCATGACTACAGATGATGAGAATTATCGAATCAGTGGTCAGTTAAAACAACATGTTTCCCTAGTCTGCTAGGAAGGAAACAGTTTTCAGCATCTGAGGTTTTGGTCCAAGAGAGCTTCTGATATTTCTTTCTAAAAATGTTAAAGAGACTTCTGAGAGCACAAAATACACAACGCTCAAGCTCCTCTGAAACAAACAACGCCGTAGACTGTGTGTTCACCCTGTCTCTGCCCTGAAATCTTCTCTTCTATATTGGCTATATTGCCAGTCTAACACTGTCCAGATTGTTTCAATAGTATGAGCTTTCAAAGAAGATGTATTAGGATGAATTAATTCATATCAAGTAGACGTATTGTTTTCCCTTGTAGCACAATAAGACTAATTAGAATTTGCAGCAGTAAATTGAACTGTACCTGTGAATAGGAATGGAGCATGCATGCCACTCACTGTAATATAGTCCAATCAGAGGGGCCAAACAATGACGTAGTGGTGTGGTGGTTGCACATCATACCTCTGTTTCTTAGGACTGCTCAGCCCAAATAATGACTGGGGGAGACACACAACTGGAATTTTTTATTAAACAAGTGCTAGTAATTCTGAGCAGAGAGAGAAGAAACAACACTGTTCTGGGTCCTGAATACAATTGTTTTAAAACAATAATGTACATTCCTCAGCATCAATAAAATGATCATTTATTAATTTATTTATGTTTTAAAGGTACATTTAGTCTACATTAGGTCAGAACCAGCTAGCATGTGTATAGGTACCTCCAGGAGGGGCAAACTCCTTCATATCAGGTTTGTAACACTATCAGGGGAAACAATTAAGGTGGATCAGCCCAGGTATTATGGCATCTGAGGGTGCATTTATTATTTACTTTGTGTCTCCACCACTAAGTATGAAGGATTTAATTGAATTGCTCTATCATCAATACAGTAGACAGCAGGATTTTCTAGATTTTTTTGCTGAATTGTGAATTTACCATGAAAATGGTACTGGATTTCCCTGACATTCTCAACACTGTGTGCCAAAAATACATTTCCTAACTAAATGTTTAATGAAAATTAAAGCATTAGGGTACCTATCCATCACTGAAAGGTACCTATTGACTTTGAATAGGCATTTAGCATCCAGTGACTCTAGTTTTTTCAAAAATCCCACCCTTAATCAGTAAATATGGCGCAGTTTGAGAGATTCAGATTATCTGCATTTCTACTGAAGTTAGTGATAAATTATAAATTCATACAGGAATTCCAGGTTCTTGAAGAAAGAAATGCTGACGTAGTTATTGGCACTTAATAATATTAATTGTTGCCAGAGAACTGATAACACTTTCATAAGGCAAAATGTATCCAGGAGGGACAGTTCTGAATCACAGTCACTCTACTATGTATTAATATTTACCTTAGCTTTTGAAACGGAGAGTAGTGCTTAAATCTCACTGTAGCCTGTTTTGATCTGAGCTTGCTTTTCCAAATGTCTGTTTCCCCATCAATCCCTCTCACTAATCTTTCTTGCTGTTTCTTAGTGTTTCCAGCTGAAAATGTATCCATACAGTCAGTATCCTCCAAGCTCCAGTTTATTAGTGAATACAAATAAGCTGTGACTGTTTAGGATTCATGTAAACGTATCAATATTCCCATGCTGGCTGTGCTTTCAACTGCAAGAGAAACATTCCACTTCTGCAGCTGCAGCATATTAAAACTCAAAAATGAGGGTTTTGATAGCACTTGTACGTTTCTGCCCTTTCATCTGTCCTTTATCAGTCATTTACTCACAGGAGGAAGTGACTTTTCCTGCCAAGGTAGAGGCAAATTGTGTCAGACAAGGGCAAAACCCAAAAAGATTCATTAGTGTACCAGAGGAAACAATTTCTGAGATGCAAGGGGTCAGCAGAAATGAGAGTTTCTACTGTTTCACTCCCATGACCTTATTAAATAAGGCATAATAAACTGTGTAGTTATTGCTATATAGAAATAATTTTCAAATTATAGGAGCTAAATGAACCAATGTTTCACTAGAGCTTCTCTGCTCATCGATAATTGGTTTTCCTTTCATCAAAAAGAAGAAAAGCTTTTCCGAGAAGTAGGAATAAAAATGTCTGTTCTACTTGTAAAAATGTGAGAGTTGTGAAATAATAAATGCTGACGTGATTAGGAAAGAGTGTCCTTAATTCCAATGCTGCAAGATTTCGCACTGAGTTTATTTCAACACACTTTGTTTGTAATTTCACCTTCTTCGAATTTGAGTAATTTAGCACATTTGCAAAGATTTTCACTCCTTTTATTTTGCAACGAAAAAAAAAAAACCAAGATTAAAGTAAGCCTTAATATTACTTACACTAATAAATTTGGCCATTGTAAGAAGACGAAGTAGAGACAATAATACACATTCAGATATGCTGGCACGGGCAAAGAGAAGGTCAGCTGGAAATATGGGGCACACCTAACCCCTAGTGTAAGAAAGAAGAAGGAGAGATATTGGTATCAGAGGAGAAATGGAAGACATTTTAAAGCTCCAGCCATGAAGGGTATCAGGGAATAATGGGGATGTGGCGTACAGATAGCTCACGGTCAGAGAATCGGGTATATTGTGCCTTATACAGCATGCAAAATCTCTAGAGCTAATAACACATTTGCAAGCTCTTGTTATTCCAAGGAGATGAAAGGCTAGGATTTTACTCTCTGTGTATGGCAAAAAACCCCCAGGTATGAGAAGGCAGTGCAGCAGGGTCTCAGGTGTGTGAGCTAGACTCAGCTCCCCAGTGCTAACTTCACTCTGCCTTCACTTGGCTACAATTTGTCCAGGTGCGCTGCTGGCTCGGGATGCTGTCCAGTAAATATCACAGAACTACTTCCCAGTAACGACAGACCTGACAATATGAGAGATTAGAGTTCACTTGAGAATGACAGTGATATTTGCTAGGTTTTTTTTTTTCATTTATTCATTGAAACTTTTTGGAAGAACTCAAGCCAATCAGAAGAACAGGACACCATGCCTGGAAGCCATGGAGCTGAATAATCAAACCTCATCTGATTGCATTTACAGTGCCTTACTCTAGTCGGAGGCAGGGAGCTCCAGCTTCTAAAGACTTAGGTGGAGAGAGAGTCAGCACTACTAATGAAATAAATGGGGATAGCTGATATGAATGCACACAGGGCAGGATTCTGGGATATCTCATTTAACAGTAATTGGAGAATGAATCCATGGGGCTTTCCCTTTCCTATATATCATTCATTTCCCTGGCTGCACTGAGTACTTGATCATCTCCCAGTCTGATTCATATCAATATTATAATCTATTCTCATAACTGTTTTTCAAAAAAAATCTATATCAATATTAAATAGAAATGTCTTATTGCAAACCTAGGGAATCTAAAAAAAACCCAAATTTCTCCATTAGAAGATTTCTTTAAGGCAGATTTTTCCATTAAGTAATTTTGACTGTAATGTCCACTTAACTTTAACTGACAGAAGTGAAATGCAAGCAATTTCAGATCACTTAATTCTCTAGTAGGTGGATATCAGAAATGGATGGAAACCAGGTTCTTCTTCCTTTAGTAATGAGGAAGTTACTTCTTTTTCCTAACATGTAAAGACATTTCCAAATAACTCAACCAACCATTCTGTTTCCCTTGAACTTGTAAAAACCAGTTTACAACTCAACACAACTCTTCCAATAAAAAGACTCATTCAAACATATTCCCCTGTATATACTTAAGAGCAGGGTCCGTTGTGTGTGTGCTTGTACACACACAGATGCAATGCTGCATGATTAGAGAAGTCAATAGGTTACAACTGGGCTCTGTTCCTGATGGAAGTCACTGGTGTATCATTTTACAGGTGCCTTTAATCCCTCACTTTTATCAATTGCTATAAAATGCATTTACCTAATCATGATGTCCGAGTCCCAAGTGAATTATTCTCTAAGACATATTCATCCCTTCAGAAGAAAATTCCTTAAAGCTAATAGAAAGCAGCTAATAGCTATTTAATTTGACCTTTTTCTTAAAGCCAGGTAAATATCAAACCTTAGTTTGCATGTCTAGATGAAATTCAATTTGAGAAATCCAAGTGGAATAGTAGTACTTTCAGAGCTCTGAAACGATGCTGCTGCACCTGCTGAGAACAGCCCTTCAACAGGACCCCGATTCTGCTCCTTTTGCTCCTATTCAGTAGCACAGACACAGATAGTGCAAACAAACTTAGTGAGGAAATTCAGATCATTCACTGTTGTGAAATGTTGCCAGCAACTGGATTAATAAATTGGTACATATCAGCTCAATTTTATGGGACTTTGCAAGATCTCTCTGTATGTTCTTGCTGTTAACCAATAAAGTCTGAAATCTAATCTGCAAGGGTTTTTGCATGGGAGACCCCCACTGCCCTGAGAGCAGACAGTCCCCTGTGTTCAGAGGCTTCCTGGACTGACTCTTCAGTCCTCATTAGGCTTCAATTAGACAACTCAGGTTTTCCACTTCCAGGCTGCTATGCTCTTAATAGAGTTGGATTTAGCCTTTTAAATAGCAAACAATCCTGATTTCTTTTTAATAATTTTCTTCTGTTTGCCATAAAATATTCATCCCAATCCCTTCTAAATATATACAAATCTGGGAGGTTCCTTATATCTGTGTTAATACGACTTTTCTGCAAATTTGTATTGACCTCTCATTTTTCTTTCAGCTCATTTCCACTCATACAAAACAGGAATAAACCCCTAATTTCCTATTCATGATTTATTCTAATACCTCAGAGATGCAAATAAGTTCATAAGGTGTAAAGTAGCAAAGATGGATTATTTTTCAACTATCTTTTTTTTTTCTGTAATGACATTATGTCTGTCTCATATTAAATGAAGGATAGCATCTATGTCTTCAGTCACAAGGCACTCAACAAGAAACAATGATTTCCAAGCATGTTTGCTTATATAGAAGTATTTGTTTCCCTACAAGTTTAGAATTGTAGCTTACAGAACGGATTCTGAAAAATTCACTAATAAATTGCATCAAAACTGCATTAAAGATATATAGTGCTCCAAAATTATTTGCTATATTTTACATATTTTAACTACCCAGAAGTAAATTAATGATCGACAAGCTTGTTATTTTCTATTGCCAGTAAAATAATGTTCTGCAAGCTTGTTATTTTCTATATGCTTGGGTGATATGTGGCCTTTGTGCAAGTCAAGATGTGAGTCAATGTGGGATATGCATAACAAACAACTTGGTTTTTCTAGTTCCTTAGAAGAGTTGGTAGCATATATCCACTATTTTTTTTTTTTTCAATCACACAATGAGGACAACCAGACATGTAGCAATTCACCATTGGAAAAGCTAGAGATGTTTTATTCCTGAACTATGTGTAGGAGTCAGGGATTACATGGTTGACAGTCTGAGTGCAGGTAACCAGCTGGACTATTGGGAAACATTTAGCTCCTCAATGCTTTACAGCTCAACTCTACAAACACCTTCTGCGTTTGCCTACGGGCTGAGGTAGCTGTATCCTCACGGCCATTTATAAATCCTCTGTGGGTCAGCAGGATCTTGCTTGGTCTGTCAAATTTATGATTTCATTCTTTTGTACAGAATGAATAAATCATTTGCCAGCAGAAGTTTGCATGGAGGTCTGTTACACAGCTACGCTATAGATACATATATAAAAACCCCAAACAAACCAGAGGCTGACTTTGTTTCCTTGTCCAAACCTGCCACTCTAAAAATATTTCAAGTACTGTTAAAAAACAAATTCCTTTATATTTCTTGACAGTTGTTTCCCACATGTTTTTAACTATATGCAGGATTCCCACATATTTTTTATATTTGTAGTCATGTTTGATAGTCCTATAGTCCTGTTCCAAGATTTTGACATGTTTTCCTTCAGCAAAAGCTTTAGAAAATTATTATTATTATTAACTGATCTGCTGAATTGTTATTCAAGTTATCACATAGTGTTATATATTGCTGTAGGTTGGCCAAGAATAAAGTTTCACTGTAGATCAAGCCAAACCACATCAAAGTAGCTCAACCAAATCACTCTCCAAATCAGTGCTGTGGTGACAAAACCATAAAAACTTTAAAACTTTAAGGTACCATAATATATTTCTGAAATGAATTGTGTGATAGAAACACTGTGGCCCTCAAACTTGTGATCCTAATTAAAATACAGTCTTCATTCAGGAAAGCATTTAAGTTATTCATGCATGCATGTTCTTAAATGAAGTTAAATTTACTATAGATCTAATGTGACTACGTCCACTCTGTTTGTATAGGATATGTTTCCTGTAGAGACCACACACAATAATGACTGATAAGCCTGAAAAATAAAGCAACCTGAATGTAATGTTATGCAATTTTAAAACTAAACAAAAGTTAATTTGATTGACATGCTTTTTTACACAGGTGCTTTAAGATTCCAAGGAAATAAACCCTGCTCATACTCTGTATTGCTGTTGATGTCCATTAGAGTGTATTTAAAAATTGTGCTTCATAAAATATTGGAAATTTATTATATAAAGCTCCCAACAGCAGGGTGTAACATATTCATTGTTGCACCGTCTACTAATATTTGGACTTTTTCTCTAACTACAGACACACTCTAACCCCACACTAAAATGGTAAAAACCTCCAGTGAAGTAGTAACACTTATTGTTCATAACCTAACATATTTCCATCAATTTCCAACATCAATTTCCAATTGATCCTAAACTAATTCAATAGATTTTATGTTGGTTTTTTTTTTTTTTCTTAACCTCTCCTGTAGTTCATTAAGGACTAGAAAAGACTATTAGAGGAAAAGGTAATAGTTGAAAAATTAATTTAAAAAAATTCTTTCTTTTTGCTGAGGACCAAACTGTGACCATTTAGTAGCCCTGACAAAAAATATGACCTGCTGAGCACTTTGCCCTTTCAACACTGGCCTCTGTCAATGGCCAGCCAACATGTACATACTGAGGAGCCTTTCCTCCACACCATGTCCTTTCCTGACTATTTGACAGCAATTTGCTCAAAACATCAAATGGAAGGAGACCTCCTGAACCAAATACATCCGCTTCTTACACAACCACTACGTGAATCCTGGTGGCGGTCCTTTAATCCCCTTAGCCATTGCACAGTTGCAGGATGACAAGATATACTGGACAGAGAATTCAACAAATCATATGAAGTCAACGATTGCTTTCTTGAATCCCACAAAAAACCTCTTCCTCCTAATTTTAGTACCTTATCTAAAAGGTATTGGTCCAACATCTCCAATGTAATTGATGTCTCCGATGAAATAAATCCCTGGAATTTACAGGAAGTCCAGCCACTTCCAGACCTCATTGTGGAAAATGCTTTCTCTCTGACTTTCAGTATTATCTCTTTCTACTGAAGCCTTTTAGAATCTACAACCTAATTTATATATATACTTTTTGTGATTGATGGCAGAGCTTCAAAATGTTGTTCTATGAACTATGGAAAAAAGTACTGGCTACAGCTAAAGATAGCTGTCATTTTCTTAGCTCAGTGAAAGTAGATTTGATTTCCAGGTGTCCCTGAGGCCATAGTTGATGAATGTCTTCGGGCAGAGTGAGGGTAAAATGCACCTGGACTTCTAACACTGTAGTTTGACAAAAAAACTTTCCAGATGCAGATTTTTTCCAAGTATTATTCATGAAACTGCAAAACAATATATCAACTTATCAGTGTGAAAATGGTATAAAAACATGACTGAATAGAGAAAGTTGTGGAGAACACTCATCTAGTCGAACAGCTGGAGCAGCTCAGGAGAGAGCATGGGTAAATCTAGGCATATGAAACCCCCTATTTTTGTTCAGAGGAACTGGTTCCTTTTTTCAGTTGGCATGAAAAGCCAATGGTTCATATTCAGAAGTTGGGGTTTTTTTTCATTTGGAATCCAAGAAGGTTTTTATTTTGACAATGTAGAAAAATTATTTCAGTGTCAAAATACTTTACTTTGATTAATGTCATTAAGTGTTTTAAATAATTACATTTTAAAAATATCAGTAGTTATTTAACTAATAGTCTACATAATGCATTTAGACCCTTTCACACCAAAAAAATTCAGTATTGCTGAAATTCAGATTGCTATATTCCAGAGAAATTGTTCCATTTCCTGAAAAAGTGAAGTTATTTGTTACTCTGCAGAGGTGCAGACACAATCTCGTTAGAAATGTTCAAAGTAGAGTTTTTCTGAGTCTCTTCATTCAAAGACTTTGTATCAAACATCCAACATTTTTCCATCAAGCACTGCTGCAATACTGACCTAAAAGGCTTTGCAGGAAGCTACAGGAGAAGAAATTGAATTACAAGAAGGCAGTGGGTCTCCCTTGGTCCTCTAAATGTCCAAACTGAAGGAGTGATCAATAGAACTAATTTTCGACTCAAGTGAAGAATTAGAACCCCATCACCAAAGGAGTTAAAACATCAACATTCCACAAAAGCGTGAAAGAAGTCTCTGGCATGATATATAGAAGTAAACTATTAAAGACAATAATAATAAACTTCCAGTAATTCCAAAAAGGTGATTCTGCCACATGGTCTTTTGAGAAGGGAAGGATTGGTGCCATCTGACATCCCTTGAACTGCTGAGGGCCAGGTCAATCACTCAGTCTAGCAGTATTTTTTTTTTCCCAGTTCTGACAGTGATTATATGACTTTGAAACTAAATTCCTCATATCATTTTCAAAGGTGCTAAGGCTGATTGACTGCTGTATATAAAAAGCGCTTAGAAGTCCAGAACATCAAGACCAAAGATGGCTCAAGGCGAACATCAAACTACAGACTCACATAAGCTTTAACATCTTGGCTTTTAACTATTTTGTGCCTCAGTTGATCTGAGTATAAAACAAAAAAGCATTTATTTAATTGGTATGGCTATTCTGAATTATAGATAATTATTTACAAGTGCACTGAATCTATGTAATTAATTTGTCATTTCCTAACCTCTCAAGGTTTTGCTAATTAGTCTTTCCTGTTTCAGTACCTCTAAACACTGCAAACTACTCATTCCAAGCATACATAAAAAATAGTCCCGGATGGATTGAAAACCTTATTATAAAATCCATCAAGAGTTATAACAAGCACCATCAGAGAAGTCATGAATTATCTTTTGCAGTGAAGCAAGCCGTTACGTGGCTAACCTTTTGAACCAAGTTAATGCTGCAAATACTGTGGCGGGGTTTCCTTGACAGCACACAATTCCTTCCCAGGGCAACCGCCCAGGTTCTTGAATTCGTTCCTCACCCATACTTGGCAGCCTTGCCAGCTCATGGTATTGGAGCTCTGTTTTATAACCAGGAGGAAAACTTTTCCTCAGACTGCCACATTTCTGTCACCCCACTGCTGCAAGGTGACCCTATGCTGGTGTCTGGCCACCTCTGCTGGTGGCAGGTGAACAACCCAGAGCTGTTCCCTTGTAGCTGCTGAGTCTCAGAAATAGTGACTTGAAGTGAAACCGGCACATCTTTACCTAAAGGATGAACGTGTAACTCCAGCATATTCTGGAACATATCATGGACCTCTAAGCATGGCTCTGTAGATGCCAGTGCCAACGGGACATGAACCTTCTTGTAGGCATGAAGCAGCATAAGGGGGAAAACCACGCATATTCACATACACATGTATAAATACAACTCTTTTAGAATCTCTGCTTAGTGATTATGGAATATTCATATACATGTATCTCTCTCAGTGAATTTCCACTACAGCATTTATTAATTTTATGTGTCTTTAGGTGAGAAGAATAAATTCTTTGTAACTTAAGCACTTTTCTGGAGCACACAGACAGCTGTTTCCCCTCCTGAGGAGGCAGACTGCACCAAGATTACTTACTTGTGCCCTGAAAGATTATTCCAGAATATACTCCACCATGGTGCACTGGCTGTTGAGAAACAACCGGCTTTTCTCATCTCGCTACTTTCAAGCGATTGATACTTCTGTTAGCACTGGTAGCGCACACATCTGACTTGGAGAGGGCAGCAGCTGGAACTGCATCTCTCTGCTCTAATAGGGAAACAGCAGCTTTTTGCAGTTTCTACCCCATCTGCACCCGTGCAAGATTAATACTCTAATCTTGAATATGACTTTAGCAACTCTGAGGAAGAAGCAATTTACATCCCCAAATTCCTTCTTCACACTTATTCTTGCAGTTGCCTGAGTTGCCTAATTTTACTGCAGCAGCTGTACTACATGAAGCAGAACCTGCAATTCTCAAATACCTTTTACATTGAATAACCTTAGGAGTTAGGCTGGAGTAGCAGATTTTCCACTATCTTCTTTCATGGATAGTAATTTTGCTGATGAGGGTTTTCACAGTGATAGTGGAGAACCCTTATACAAAGGTTAGAAGCTTCCCTTTCCTTTTATAGAGTGCCAAATGCTAAGCATTTTTGCTGGAAACAAGCAAATAAACCACGCAAGAAAGGAAGTGCTGAGGGTGGCCTGCCTTCTTCACTTGAACACTCCTCTTGGTTTGCTGCCAGCTCCTCATTTACTTTTTCTTCTGCTTCTGTATCATCGTCTGAGAACCCCAAGGGCTCTTCAGCAGAATCCCTGAAGCTTCTCAGATCTTTTCCAACCACGTAGATTTGCACACAGGATTCCCTGGCACAAGAAGGAACCAGCCATATGTAGCAGGTTTGGCTGGATTTCTCCTGCTAACAGTTCCCTTGTACAGACATAATTCTCAGACTGCAATGTACAGATAAGTACTATGTTTGTTTGGGAGTAAAAGTGATTACTGATACTCTATGTAACTCTAAGAAAAAAATTCAATCAACTACGTTACACTTCTATCACAGTAGCATGTATGATTCAAATTTGGTTGCAAATTCTACTTGTAACAAACAACGCTGATTAAGCAACCAGCAGCCAGCAGTGAGATGTGAACTCTCCCTTCCTGCAGGAACTTCTGGCATTCTAATATTTCATTTTGGCTCACCTTTAAATTTGGACTGCAATGACTTACAGCACTTTGCATCTATATGAGTATTAAGCCACGCACTATCTCTGCAAGTTCCATTTTTAATTTTTGTCCATGCTCCATCTGTTTCAATATTCAGAGGGAAGAAAATTCCAGGACAAACTGAGTCCAGGTAGAATTGAATTTTTGCCAAGAGAGTACTCCTCCAGAAAGTTTTAATGCAAATATTTCTACTTCTTGGAAAGTATATATTTTCAGAAAAAAAAAATAATCAGCACTTAAATTCCCAACAAATCAGAATACAACCCAGATATTAAGTATTTGAATTAGAAAACTCTTAAATCAAATAAGGTAATTTAGCATATTTGAGATATAAACCACACATAACACATGTATGAAATATGGTTTAGAACTGAATTTCATATCAAAACATGCTTCACTTGAAATACTAGGATTCTTTATTCCCTTCTGTTAGTGAATCAGAACGCTCAAACCTAGAAAGCAAGTGAATCGTGGACAAAAGCTAAAATAATGGAAAGAAAACGCATATTGAATCGTTCCCAAGGCAGACTGTACTGGGTTGCCCTCCTTTGCCATATTTGTGCAGGACAGATGGATAGTCGCTGTATATTACCAAACTGCTTCCCAGTAGCATCTTTTGGAAAAGCCAGTAGGGCTGATCAGAACAATTTACTATGCAAGCACCCATGTAATTGTCTATGCAAAACAATTGTCAATGCAACTTTTGACTTCACTAATGGAGTATCACTTGCAAATCTGAGACTAAAAGTACAGAATCAGAGTATATTTTGAAATAAAATTAGTGGACTATCATAGGAAATAATTATAAACAACGTTCTGAGAAAGTTCTTTGTATGATATTGCTATACTACAAGGTCATATTAACTTGAAATATTAACTATCCAGATTAATTTGGTAGTTCATAATATTAACCCTGCATTTTGGACAAGCTGCAAAAAACCAATTGCTCTGGAGAGATGTCTTCATCTTTTGATGTCTTTAATTCAGAATTAATTTTATTTTTGTAGTTGTTTAACAGGTGAACAAGTACAGGAGAAACTTAAAATGTTGAAGGAGAGCAAGTAGTTTTGGAAATCATATCAGAATCAGTGAGACATTATTATTCTCACAGGTTGTGTCTATATCTTACAATGAAATTATTCACAGCAATGAAATACATACATCTCAGGAATAACGCACAGACAGCGGGGGCAAAATAAATCACTGTAGCTCCAAGGAGGATTATGTATAGTGTTATAAGAAGGGTACAGAATTTTATATGATCAGGAGGAAAGATTTCCTAGCACCGTGAACTATCAGCCTCTAGGACACATTTGAAACTTTGAAGGAAGTTCTTAAAATGCTAAACTGGCAAACTAACTAAAAAGACTACACTGGCAAAGTGAGAAGAAAAGTACTGTAAGGAGGAAACTCATATTAGCAAGACGATGGGCTAGAAGATCCAAGGAGTTTTAGCCATCTATAGTTTTTACAAGTCTATGAAAATGTATCATTTTTAAATTTAATCTGACAGAAGAGTTTACTTGGCACCTAAATGTTTCATGATGGTAGAATCCAGTTCTAGAGAGAGTAAAGACTTCTGTTCTCTGCTGCTATAGACTCTCAGAACACGCTTACTTTTCCAGATCAAATGTTATGTGCATTAGGAACAACCATAATGGAAAAAGCTCACTTCACAACATTCACCTGAAACTCAATAAAGATGTGATTACAGGTTTAAAATTTTTCCTCTTCTGAAGGCCTCTTATCTACATAAAAAAGGTTTACAACATCTTTTGACACATGAATCACATTTTTTAAGCCTTTCTGTACTTGTAGGGCCTTGTCAGTTTTCAGTTTCCATGAAAAATGCTTCTGTTACTTTATTTTTTGGAGTTCATTATGGTTGCTTGCACTCATGCAAAAAGTACTGTACTAATAACAGTAATTTAAGCAACTGTTTCCACCAATGATTACTTACTGCTCATGGACTCCATCAGGCATAAAAATTCCCGTCTATTTTTTTAGACTATGTCTACTGATGAAGATCTGTGCTTAATGATTTCTTAACCCCATGCTCCCCCAGATTTTTTATTCTGAGTCTGTCCTTTTCTCTCAATTGGAGCTGAATGACAAAATTGCTGTGCAAACCTCAGGAAAGTAATCAGAATATATATATAACTTGATTTGACTGGTGGAAGTGCAAAGTTATTGAAAACATGTCTCTGCCACAGCTTGATAACCAGGAAAGAGTGGGAGGTGAAGATGTTAGCTCAGTAAGACAGGGATACTGTTCATCTCGCTTAGGTGAAGTGAAAGAGCGTGAATGGAAGAGTCACACCACTGCAGGTGGTGGCTCATCACACTCCTGCTGTTACGGCCACACATTGACTGGCCTGTCAGCAGGAGGCTGTGAAAGGGTGAAAACTCTGCTTTTGCATCAGCTCAATCAAATAACAGCCCGCATGCCATGGTGGAATATACATATAAAAGCAGCAATCCTAGGCAATGCAGCTCACTTGTAATGTCTCCTGTGAATACGGGAAATCCAGATTACATGGATAGGACCCACATCAGAGATGTGATTCCACATCTGGAAATGAATTAGTATAACAACCTAATAAGACCAAGTGTTCTTACTGTGAGTTATATTTCAATTAATCTGTCAAGGCACAGATTCAGACCACAAACTAATTTTAGTTATTAGTTCTTGAGTTTTCTTTTGGAAAATGACTATTTAAACAACCTTTGCAAATTCAGTGAAGAAAAACATGCTCCTGTCAATTAAAGAATAATCAATGAAAGTAACTAGAAGAAAAAACTGAAAATCCAGGTGTATCCATCCTGTTTCATATAGTTTATCTTTAAAGCTAAGCAAAGCAATACTGAAGACAATTACTAAAATACACTTGCAATAACATAACTACTGCATTAGTAAGAACTATGATCTTCTGTTGTAAATTACATTTGAATACAACTATTACTGACTACAGCAGGTCGACACAAAATTTATTCTGAGTTTATACTGACTGCAACCTCCAGATGCTCACAGTACACTCATTTCTAAACACTACAAAGCTAAATTTGGAAAGTAAGAGGGAAATGTGGCTGGTGCCAAGGTAAAGCCTCTATTGTGTTTTCTGTGTGAAAAAACATACAGGCTGGAAATAGATAAGCAAAATATTTTAATCCTTAAAAAACTGCTATGAACAAGAGATTTCCTGTATTAGCGTTCTTATGGACAAAACTCTTAGCATCTAGTAACTTCTGTTAGCTCTTCACTCCTACCTGCCTTTCCCCGCAATATTAAAAGTGTGATATTACAGTGCATCTTGAATTGTGGTTCTTCACAGTAAAATAATAAATATCATTAATAAAAACATTTATTCTTAGTTTTCACACTGTGTTTCTTCTCAGTATATAAAAACCCAATAATAAGAAACGTACCCGCAAATCCAACTTTTACTTTGGAGGCTGCATACTAAGGGGTTTATATTTATGACCAAATCCATACAGAGATTTTCTTCTCTGCAGAAAGGAATTTTTTAATTTGTGACAATGTTGTCAGTTTGGTTACAAACTTTGATCTTAGACATCCTTGATGCATTTTCTTCACAAAGTAAAAATGGATTTATTCTACTAAGAATTACATGCTTCTTTTACCCTAGCATATAAACAAACTGCCAGCCTAATTGGAAATATCCTTTAAAAAGAAAGTTTGAGACACAAAATTCCTTCAGGAACCAATTCCGAGAACAAGCTCTTCACAAATGGAATCAAAAAAATCTCCAAACTGAAAGACCCTGCTGCAAATATTTATGGCTGTAGAACAGTAGAATTTGCTTGTGGATATTAGTGACAAAAAATGTTTAATGCTGTTACATTTCCCATCTTCCGTGTTAAAGCAGACTAGCTAAAAATGTTTACTAGTTATTTGAAAGCTTTTTGTTAAACAAATGAACAAACAGGATTGTGTTTTATTCACTACAAACAGTGTAGGGTTTTAAACTCTATGCAGGTCAGTCTATAAGGTTATGTCCATTTATTTCAAAGACAGAGAGAGTGAAAAAAATTGGTAATTAATTACTTTTAAGACATCAACTGGCATTGTCACATGGTAGCCTAACCTGCAATGGAAAAAATCATGAATAGTAGATTTATTAGATGACACTTATTTCCAGAGATTTACTAGGACATGAAATGTGATGTGAACTTGATGTGAACATTGGCCTGTATCTATGTGAGTTTAAATGCAATATATATGATTTGGATTTGCAACATTTCCCAAAGTACAATCAATCATCTCACTGCATTTTCAGGAAAAAAAAATCTGTAAACCACTGACGCCTCACATCAGGAGTGATTCTATTCCTTGTGACTCTTCTGCACATTACAACCAGCTTCATTGACAATAAAAGGTAAAATACATATTGTGAAATGCTACTTAATGCAGAAACAGGTATTAGAAGATTCTAAGTGTGAAACTCGTCTCAGAAAGGTATTAGAAAACAAGAAGATGCCTTCAGGATATGAAATGTATTAAGGAACAGCTCACAACCTAAGCTGGAGGGTCAACTTCACAATATTGTACCATCTCATGTACACATACTGCATGATTCTTATAGCTTTGAATGTTCACAAACAATTGTTTCCCATGCTGTGTCCTGCAGTCCTCTTTACCCAATAAAACACATATTATGTGGGAAAGCTAGGCCTGAACATCTGCTAAAAGGATCTGAAGAAAGCTGCCTGCTTTTTATTCAGGCCTAATTTGCCCTCCCTAGGCACAGTCTCTTGTGAGCCAAGACTGGATATTGTGTTTTAGAAGTCCATGATGCCTCAGAAAAACACAAATGTGTCAACAGACACTCAATTGCCTTTCATGTGGATGTGGCATCTGTGCAGGTTCCACCACACTGTGTGGAGCAAGTGGTAATTTTCTATTTGTGAATGGTATTGATAAAGCAGCAACTGGTCTTGCAGCCAGGCCCAGCACTAGATTATGCCTACCCAACAACAATGAAGATTAGAGATGAAGGCTTTAATAACAGTGCTGCAGAACTTCTGGCCATTTATAGAGTCTCCAAACAGTCTGAGAGAAGCATGCTCTGTAACAGCTTGTATTGGTTCAGGGCATACATACACACACATCTCTAAGGCCAGAAGACAGACACAATAACAGAGGTGTCACTTTTGGCTGTCACCAGCATCTTACCTCCAAGAGTTGGCAAATGCACAAGAAGTGAGGAATTATGTGATTCTATAACTGAATTAAATGAAAAATCGACAATATTAATACACATATATTTTGTCCATCATTGACAGGTTTTTCAGGAAGAGAAGAAATATGATAAACTTTAAAAAAAGAGGTTTGTGAAAGCAAACCAAGTGAGACATGTTTCTTCTAGTTCTAATGAGATAAATAGGATTCATGTGATTACTAAATATATTCACTGAACACCCACAACAGGCACAATTCTCAGTCTTACTACCGAATTTGTATAGGGACTCTGTACAGGGCGCATTACCCATGTTTTTTATAATAGATAAAACTAGCACTTGTTCAGTTGCAAGATCCAGATGAATTTGGCTTGGTATGAAGTTCCTTTGTATATGATTCCTGAAAAGACTTGAATTCAAACGTAAAATCTGTTTTCTGCCTATTTTCGTATATAACTGCTGACAGCGCATGTTATTTAGTAAGGCTTGCTAGATTTTCTAGTTGAGGGCTGTACTCAGAACTGGGCTAAAGGTTGTTAGCAAAATGCAGTAAGGAGGATACAGCAGCTGGAGATGAGGGCCAAAAACCTGTTACATTTTAATGTGTAGTGTAAGATTTCGGGGCAGAGTTCTCTACGTTCTCCCTTCAAGCTAATTTGATCTCAGTGGGGACCCAAGAATTTTTGATATGGACTTAAGCCTTTAGTTGAGACTCATCTACAGTGTATGGCTTGACTTAAATTTTCCCTTACTTTACAAATAGGTGACCTAAAAACTGAGCATCATACTGGGGCCTTACCAGGCTACCACTGGGAGCAGAGCGCTGGGCGTTCCACCTGTGCAGATAGTGTATTATGAAGTGGAGGGTGTCTGAGAAGATAAGGAGGGAAGATACTTCTGTATTCACAGAATCACAGAATCACAGAATATCAGGGATTGGAAGGGACCTTGAAAGATCATCTAGTCCAATCCCCCTGCCAGAGCAGGAACACCTAGATCAGGTCACACAGGAATGCGTCCAGGTGGGTTTTGAATATCTCCAGAGAAGGAAACTCCACAACCTCTCTGGGCAGCCCGTTCCAGTGTTCTGTCACCCCCACTATTTGAAGTTTTTCCTTATATTTAAGTGGAACCTTTTATGTTCCAGCTTGCACTCAGCTTGCACCCATTGCCCCTTGTCCTATCACTGAGAAGAGCCTGGCTCCCTCCTCGCACTCACCCTTTACATATTTATACACATTAATAAGGTCACCCCTCAGTCTCCTCTTCTCCAAGCTAAAGAGACCCAGCTCCCTCAGTCTTTTCTCATATGGGAGATGCTCCACTCCCTTAATCATCTTTGTGGCTCTGGCCTGGACTCTCTCCAGCAGTTCCC
>VXBJ01005870.1:1650656-1675255 GCA_013400055.1 Nycticryphes semicollaris | reverse complement strand
TAAAAGGCTATCAGGTTGGTTAAGCATGACTTCCCCTTGGTGAAGCCATGCTGACTGCCTTTTATGACCCTCTTATGTTTGATATGCCTAGAGACAGCACCAAGGATAAGTTGTTCCATTAACTTTCCAGGGATAGAGGTGAGGTTGACTGGTCTATAGTTACCCCGGGTCTTCCTTCTTGCCCTTTTTGAAGACTGGAGTGACATTTGCTTTCTTCCAGTCCTCAGGCACCTCTCCCATTCCCCATGACTTGCCAAAGATGATGGAGAGTGGCCTAGCAATGACTTCCGCCATCTCCCTCAGCAACCATGGGTGCATTCCATCAGGACCCATGGATTTATGGATGTCTAGCTTGCTCAACTGGTCCATAACCCAGTCCTCATCAACTGAGGCAAACTCCTCCTTTATCCTGACTTCCTCTGGGGCCTCAGGGGTATGGGGCTCCTCCGGACAGCCTCCAGCAGTATAGACAGAGACAAAGAAGGCATTCAGTAACTCTGCCTTCTCTGTATCTTCCGCCACCAGGGCACCCCCCTCATTCATCAGTGGGCCTACATTGCCTCTAGTGTTAGTTTTGTCTGCAATGTATTTGAAGAAACCCTTTCTGTTGTCCTTAACCCCTTGTGCCAGGTTTAATTCTAAGGATGCCTTAGCTTTCCTAGTTGCATCCCTACATCCTTTGACAATAGCCTTATATTCCTCCCAAGTGGCCAGCCCCTCCTTCCATGCTCTGTCTCCATCCATCTTTAAATCTTAATCTGCATACTGAAGAAAAGTCAGGGAGGAAAGCATAGCCAAGGAGACTTGTAGATACATCTGAATTACTCCAGGCAGCAAGTGAGAGATTAACTCGAGATCTATGGAGAGCAGAGTTGAGGAAGCGTCTCAGCTTTGGGAAGCCCGACACCTGTGGTGGTCTTTCAGCACAGTGCTTTATACCATGGGATTTAAGAGGCTATAGAGTTTAAATGTGCAGAAAGGTAGCACAAAGTTTATGCAGCAGTTAGGTCCCAATAAAGTCATCAAACTTTGCCTTTAATTTCTTCCTAAAGCTTTATTGAATACTTTTGTTAAATCATTACCCAAATATGTGTTAATAAAAATGCAGTTAATTTAAAAGGGTACCAAATCATACCAAAATAGTATTGGTTCTTACAATAAAAGATTTATAGTGTGCTATAATTAAAAGCAATTGGAAATTTAGAAAAAAAAAAAAAAAAGGTATTTTTTCAGTTTTGTTAGAAGTATAAATTTCTGTAGTAACTTAAATGAATTAATAATTTTTAATTTGTTTAAACTAGTACAGAACTGTATCCACAAATTCTGAATTTTGTTTATGAAAATTTAATTATGGTCTGCTCTTAATCCAGAAGACTGGTTTGTTTCATATCCAGCTAGGCTTGCTTGGAAAGTTACATCTTCACTGCATTTGACTGGTCTGAGTTTTTCTGTAGAGTTTTCTTTATTTACATAAAACTTAGGCAAAACTTTGCAAAGAAAATCTAACAACACTGTATCACACAGCTAAATTTCTGTAGAGTAAGTGCAAAAGAAGCAACAGTTGATACATATTCTGACTGTAAACTAGGTTGTAGTGATGGACCATCCCTTCCTTCATCACTTCTACAGTAGCGCCCTACAATGATGGGTCACCCACTGACTAGTGAATTAATAATTCATATTCAATAACTAGTGCCTGCAATGACTCTACGCGCATCTGTGCTTTCAATGTACAACTGACCTAACACTTTTAGCCAAAGGAAAAAAAAACACGTTACTGAATCCTCCTGGTGTTTCTCCAAGACAGAAGGTGGCTGAATCTGTCATTTCTGCTTTTGTCTGAAGTGCAGAGAAGGTGCAGTTACACATTTCTGAGTTCAGCTTTCAGATGTGGAAAGACAAGTCTCCTGAGCTGTGATTTAAACCGATTAATCAGTTTAACCGCCTAAGAAACATATTTCACCTCTTGCCACCCAAATCCCCCCTCCCTCTTCTTCTCCACAGGAGATTCCCATGCCACTACTGAAGTAACAAAACATAAGAAAAAATAAACCAATTTTCTAATGAAATTTTAAAATGTTTAGGTGCTGGATTAATTTCCCATCGATTATAATTATTAACTGCCACTACATTTAGGTCCTGTTCCAAAGCAGAAGTAAGAAGACCAGATTTACTGTAAGAGCTGTTCTTTCATTAGTCTTCACCTGGATATTAGCAAGAAGTGCTTAAATAATCTAGAAGTTCCTTTATTATCATTAAATGTCAAATCTTACTCTGCAAACACAGACAGGTCCTCTAATATGTCAGATCCTCTAATACATCACTAAAGTTTTACTGTCATGGTCAAAAGAACCAGCTATCTATTAGCCATGACACAAAGACGTTTTTCATTAAAAGAAGCAGCAAGTTGTTTTTATACAAAAAAATGATGTTGATATCTTCTATATACCTCCAAAAAAGTATTCAATGAACACAGTCCTTCCAATGTAAATGGCATATATCAATCAGTAATCCATTCATTCTTGTGCTTGATTATCAAGCAAGTTTAGATGCCTGCTTTAGGTGAACCTGCTTTGAGGGGGCTGGACTAGATGATGTCTGAAGGTCCCTTCCAACCCCTACAATTCTGCGATTCTGAGAAATAATAACGCGGGCCAAGCAAAAACCAAGTATTAATACAAAACTAAATAAAAATTAATTCATTTCTAAACCGAGATGAAATCATCTTCAAGGAAAAACTAGAAGCAGCTATTGTAACGTTCACATTAATTCCTTTGAACTGCTAAAATAATTTTTAAAATCTTGCAGATCAATTTATTCTCTCATTTATATCAGTGTAAACTTAGAGCAACCTTCAAGCTCATGCTTATTTGAACTAGGGTAAAATATAGCAAAACCCCCTTTCTTTCCTTGGTTTATCACTTAAAGAGCAGCAAAGACTAGAGGAAATTAAAGAAATTATCCAGTGGATTATATTTCCATAAAACTCTGCAAACATGTAATTTTCAATAGAAAAGGAACTATCACTAATTTTTGTGCTCTGCCTAGAGACTATTCAGAAGATGTTTACTAAGAGCTGAAGAATAATCATCCTTCTGAAATGATCAGCCCCTGAACTCTCAAGACGAGCATGAATAACCACAAGTAAGAACATATGAGTATACAGACAGCTGTGGATATATCTGCATGTATTGGACTTCGGAAGATGGAGCTAAAAGACTGTAATCTTGCTTAGCATGGCCTGGTTTGATGTTCACATCAAGTGATAGAAAGCCTGTTTATATCTCCCTTATGAATACTGCAACTTGAACCAGCTCTGATTTATTTTAAATAGTTGAAAACATTGCTCTCTCCAGCCCAAATTAATTCTCATCAATGTCAAGCCTTATCTGCATCACCAAGTAAAAAACTACATTTTACAGTTGCTGTGACAAACCAATAATTAGTTTTGTTTCATTATCGGAATTATTCATCAGTAATTCATTAAGGTACAACTGCTGCCTACATCTCCTCCCCTCTAACCACATCCTAAAAAACTTCCTGCCTGACATTATGCTAAAGGTTGCTTTCCAGACTCAGAGTCATACTCCTAGCTCCTGTATATTTAATTCTGCAGCTTTCATTTAACTGATTTGCAAGGAAGGACACCCATATAAACCCTATCGCTTTCTGCATACAAACACTTTTTTCTTACTTTCTCCTTCTCTCACACACACTTATATCAAATGTCCTGGGAAGACAACATTTTAAATATGTACATGATTACTTTTATATCATATACTTGTGTAAATAGGTTCTCAAACATATACTTTGCAATAATACGGCAGTTCTTTTCTAATTTTAGTGGGTCATCCTATCACCACTGATTAATATACGACAGGTATATGAATTCTTTTAACGGCTCTTCTGAATATAGATAACAACCAGAAATACGGACCTTGGGCTGTTAAACTTCCTTTCATTTCTAAAACTATCCACTCCCAGCCCTGGTGATACAGAAGGACTGATGGGTATTAACATTTTCCATTTTTGTCTGAAAAAAACCAAACTAAGCAGCATATGCTGGATATTTTTAGGAACACACAGACCTTCTATCAAAGTGCAGCATTCATAAACTGTGACAGCTATTTCTACAGGTTGGCAAAGCAAACAAAATAGAATATAGCAACTGTAATTGAGGATTGTAAAGAAACTTACTGGAGTGTTGTTCAAATACAGAAAGGTTCTATGGTTATTTACACTGGCTTATTCCAAGAAGAATTATCTTTTCACATTTAGTTATGAATTCTGCTTGGGAACATAATAGAAAATTTGGTATTTCTTTTTCCTTATTTCCATAAGGGTCATGTACAAAATTGAGAATGACAGTTCAGATTTTTATGTAATTGCCTCTTATTTAATGTGAAAGCTGCACTCAAAAAGTCTGCCACATAGAGAATATTAATGCCTTTATTCACACCCTAGGCAACAGTGCTTCTGGTCACAAAAAGAGTCTTTAAAACATATTTAAAAGTTTTACCGATATATATTAATGGCTGCTAAATTGCCAAAAAGCTTTCCTGCCATGACACATACAACTCTTGTGTCTTCTAGCAAAGGCACTGAAGTGTTCAGTACAAATACTGCTTCGGGAAACAGAGATTTCAATTTCTAGTGCCAATATGGGTTTTGTGCTTCAAAAAAAAAAGACATCCAAAATGGCCCTGTGGATTAATTTGAAGTATTTAACTGTGCTTCAGAGATTCCTGCATCCTTACCCTTATTTATCAGATTCCCATAAAAAGTCTAAGAATTCACACTTGTAGGTTATGCAACCAATATGCAAATATTTTCTTTAGAAAGCCCCAAGAGGAGATCAGCTGAAGAGTCTGTGGGGACCACTTGTCCCTCGCTGCTGCCTTGCTTCTTTTCTTGCTCCCTCTTCCCCAGAGTCTCCTGGCAAAGGGCTTGGGAAGTTTATGAGCAAGCTGGCAACACCACACTTCAGAATGTGCATGACAGCAGATGAAATCCAAACCTGTGATATTGCAGGACCTGCCTGGTGCCTTTGTAACCAAATTATTATCGTGTATCTTTGATGCACTGATGTCAGTTTTAAGGTTGTTGCCAGGTTTTCATGGTCGCCACACTCAGAATAAGTACTATGTTTGCAAAGAGTTCACTTGCTTTTGAAATACCTAGATAAGAGCCAGATAGTTGGGGTTTTTTTGTGGTTTTTTTTGTTTGTTTTTTTGGTTTTTTTAAGTTATATCCACACGGTGTCAATATTGCTTCAATGCTTAGATGATAATGTTCACACGCAAATGTTACCAAACTTCAAAAATGCTTATTTTCTGAACTGTCTTTCTAAAAAGGACAAAGGAGGAGGAACATATGAAGGAAGAGAGAGTTTCACCCTCTGCTTGGCTGAAGCACTACGTAGGAAAACAAAATGATCCTGCAGTTTGGAAGTGAGTGTGTTTCACCATGACCCTGGCAGATGACGTTGTGGGATGCAGGAGCACTGCCAGTCTGAGCTGACTGTTCCTCTTCTCCATCTCTTGCAACATTACCTTGACAGGAAATTCTTGTTTTCTTTCAAAACAAATTGAAAAATTAAAGCAGAACAAGAAGCAGTGTGGAGAGGGCACACCAGATGATGAGGCTAATGGAGAAAAAAAAGAATAAGAGTGTAAGAGGTGAGAAAGGTTTTAACATTTCAAAGGAAAAATTCTTGTTACCCTTCCTTGAGCTGCTCTTTGCAGTGAGGTTGTCAAGGATCAAGGCTATGTATCAACATGCAGAAGTCACCTCAATTTTGACATTTCCTATTTTTGCAGAGCTTTTGATATTCGAACACTAATAATGGACCTTTTAACACGGAGTTCAGCATGTAATTCTGATTTCCAGCTCATTGAAGTTCTAAAGTCTAAGTTGTTTTGAGGAATCCTTTCATTAAGGATTCTTTCCTGATTTGTCCATACAAAAATGCATTCACATTGATATGCTGCATTTTCTACATGCTGCTAGTCTGGGTATATTGACCTATTTTCCATTTTTGCTAGACACAAGGTAGTTGTACACTGTGATTTTAATTTACAGTAAACACAATAACAAACTTAATTGATAGCACATAAATATATAAATAAATAAGCAGCGGGAGTCAAAGACTCCAGAGATCAAAAAGCCTGTGAGAGACCAGTGCTCAGAATACTGACTTCTGATAAACAGTAATAGCATTAAAATATTTCTTAATCTGACATTTGGCTGAAAGATGTGTATTGATTGAACTGAAGTGATTCAACAAAACCTTGCTGAGACAGGCAGTGCTAATCAAAAAGAGGATGAAAATCCTCGACAGAAATTTCATCATTTCAGAGAATGGACAGTGGAATGAATGTTATTTGTACAAGCTTTTAATTATTTCTAAATTATCATCAGTCTTTTAACAATGAAGGAGGTGAATTATAACGGTTGCTCGAAATGCAAAGGAAAACATCTTTGCCAAATGAAGGAAATGTGCATTATTGCAAGCCTGTATTGACCACGTAAGATGAAGAACATGTCGTTAAAAATGACAGAGCAAATTAACCAGTTTGATAAAACAAGTGACAGCTCCCTGGATTTGCTAACTACTTTACATAATTACAATGGCTCTTCAGCAATGTCACTCTTTATAGATCATTTTATTTGTTTTCCGAAGGCACATCAATTCTTGATGCTTTTCCAATTTACCTCATTTCTATTTACTAAAATTTACTCCTTTTTTTTGTACCCTTGATCATTACCTACTGTTTAATGTAAGCTAGTCCTACGAATTCATTGCAGTCATTTCAGGAAACAGAAATGTGAACCTCCACTTATGTAAATATTATACACAAACCAGCAGACCTGCTGCTGTGCGCCTGTTTGCTGAGGAAGTAGAGCCCCATGCCAGCATTTCCAAATGTGGTATCTAGACCTATGCATCTAAAAGTATAAGCATAAATCTGAGCCACTAATTCAGAAACGCTGAGTCACTCTGTAGTTGCTGGACCTCCCAGGACACACAGAAAGCACGCAGAATCATAGAACCATAGAATCATAGAATAGTGTGGGTTAGAAAAGACCTTAAAGATCATCTAGTTCCAACACCCCTGCCATGGGCAGGCACATCTCCCACTAGAACAGGTTGCTCAAAGCCCCACCCAGGCTGGCCTTGAACACTTCCAGGTATGGGGCATCGACTACGTCTCTGGGCAACCTGTTCCAGTGCCTCACCACACTCACAGTAAAGAATTTCTTCCTAATATCTAATCTAAATCTCCCCTCTTTCAGTTTAAAAATGTTACCCCTTGTCCTATCACTTACACTCCCTCATAGACCTGAATTCTTCATTCAGGCTAACTGAGAGATACTGCTGCCCCCTCTGCCAACTGCGGGTCCTCTTCCTACTCTGGATTCATCTTCTGCCTGCAGAGAAACAGAGGGTTGACAATGCTAGTGTTTCACGAGGCAGTAGAACACATCACAATGGGAATGTACCTCCCCATGAATACCCAGGAAACCTCATGGGAATACCCGGAGTTCCTTTTGCAGTATTTCTGCCACACAACCCCAGCACATCCACTTCCAGCCTTGTGACAGTCATTTAACACCCCAGGATCACAAGACAGCATGATTTCCTTTCAGGTTATAACTAACTTGCATCTGGCTTTGTTTCTACCTACCTCAAACAAAAGGCAACTTTTAAAAAAAGGAGTCATTATTCACAGCAATATTGTGTGCTGAACAACTTACGCCCTCCTTCTGCTTCCCTGGCACTGTGTGTAAAACAAAAAGAGAAGACAGCTTGGAAGATGTCAAATACTTGGTACAACAAATACTGAAATTTGTCAAGCCCAGATGTAGAATCACCTCAAAAATATTCTCCATACTAGTTGCCTAGGTTTATAAAAAAAATCCCTTTTCATTCAAATGCCACTTTTTTCAAATTCAAAATTGGCTAAGTTTCATTCTTAGTTTCTAGTTATCCATAGGCTGGGAACTTCATAAAGCAAAATAATTAAATGGTCTAGTTTGGAAGAGGTAAGTTAGCCCCATTAAATGTTAGAAAGCCTTATGGCAGATAAAGACAAAGGGAAGAGTAAATAGAAGCATGTTTCCACAAACTCTCAGTATTCTTATATATTATCTTGGATACGATCTGGATTGTTTGGCACCATGTGTGATCTTGTGGATTTGCTGCCAGAAATCCCAGGGCTCAGCAACCTTTCCAGTTAAGAACTTGTTACATGAATGGCTGCTTGAAGATTATCTTTAATAAAGGATAGATTATGTTATAGCAAGCTAAAAAACTACATTAGGAATGGTATAATGCTGAAGGCACTTGACATTCTTGCCATTTCACACACGTGGATTCAGAAATTATAACCAATGTGTGCTGCATTGTACAGTGGTATCCTGCTATGGCTGTTCATTGTAATACCTCAATAAACACATGGTCATGGCACATCAAAGCAGAAGTTGCACCAAGTACTACAGTTTTATCATTGAAACTTCCACATAGATAATGACATAAGGGGTTATAATATAGAATAATGTACAGCAACCTAAAAATGATAAAAATGTTCTAATATATCTTCCAAATTGATTGAAAAAGTTCAGCCCCTACCTTAAAAATCTACGCAAAAATTGTGAATAAATTTCTTTGATGGGGCTGATAGACTGATAAGCTACCCATAACAGACAATTCTGATAATCTAATTTGCTTCTTGGAGTCTGTTTTGCTTACTTTGCCTTGAAATTGTGATTATTTTTTTTTTCCTTAAACTACAACTCATACTGCCATATTTCACTCCTTTCTGTAATTTTCTTCCATTACTAACTTAAATAAGTGATAAATATAAATAGGACGTGAATTTTGGCTGAACATTCTCAACAAAATTTCCACAGAATCATTCACTTTCTGGCAGTATTACTTGCTAGCTCAGGGAAGTATTTATATTCATTAACTCTCCTATGTTCAAACTAACAAGACCGTACTCACCTGTTTTCCAGAACCAGCCAGAAGAATAATGTAGCAGAAAAGCTAAGCAAAAAAAATTATTTGTATTTAATATAAAGAAGACTGCTTTGAAGTGAGCTTTCATAAGGTATCAATGATTTCCTAAGGTGATCTACTGTCCCTGCATTTTGGCTTTCAGCTATTCTCAGTATATTGTTTAAGTATTATAAACAGTTCTCATCTCATAGCACAAACTGTAAACTTCAGATTTACAACAAAATGAAATGTGGGAAAATAAACAGGAAATGGTAAACCAAACACATCCATCTGCATAAGGAAACTGCCTCTCAGAATGTATTGGTTTAGAAATAAATAAATGGGTATCACAGAACATGATACTAATTATAATTTGTATTGCAAGCTAAGGTTTATAGGAGACAAAAACCACGTGAATTCCTTTATATTCAAACTTCTCCTTTGAGTCTTCACTGATTCTGTGAAAAAAGGTTAACCTGATTTTACTCAGATATCATCCATCGTGCCATTAGTGGTAGCTTTGTATCTATTACATCTCAACAAGTGGCCACTCACTAACAAGTAAAGATACAGCTGCTGCCCAGAAGGGTGGACAGTCATGATTTAGCATGACATTAGAAGCAAACTCAAACAGTGGAAAGCAGATTGAGCAAACAGAAAAGAACGACAAGTGTCAGTACAATAAAATGACAGGAAGTTATTTGGAATATATATATCTTAGAGAAGATGAGAACTGAAAGGCTGGAGGCACAAAAAGGGTCCAGAATGATGTATGTTAGAAAATTGTTTGCATAGAAAGAATTGGGTCATTCAAGGAAAAGAGAAGACAGTCAAGCTGATATACTTTAGTTCTGGACATTCCTGCATGTTCCTTACCATTTCTTGCTATTTGCAATGAGATTTGTCTTATACATACTTACTTTATACTACATCCAACTCCTTTTGACATCAAACATTAGACAATGTCTCATGATACATTTAATTTCACAGCATAGGTATGCACTTTAACAACACTTGCCCCTCAGCCAGCCTCTTTCAGCCTCTGCCTCATCAATAAATTAGTCTTAGGACTGTCCAGAGGTTCCAGAGTGGTGACCTGGGAGGTTTACTCTCTGAACCCCACAATCAATAAAGGAAAAAGGAGGCCATTGATCTCCCTAATGTAACCACCCAAAAATATAAACCTGGATGACTAGAGTTAGCCTTTCTTAAGGATGAATGGACTAAGACATTAGGTAGGACAGCAAGGGGCTTGTTTGATGCAGCAGGCCTCATTTCAGTCTCTGCTGTGCACATTTTTCATTTTCTAGTCACAGGTACTGGAACAGCAAAAAAAAGCTCCATCAAAAATTAAAAACAGTTTTGCCAAATGTTACTGAGAAAGTATTGCTGACCTTATCCTTCTGCATTTTATCATGTAGTGCTTTTATCAAGGTAGACAACACTTCTTCGTTAAGTACTGCAGGCATTACAAACATAAGGAATAAAAGGTAACTTTAAAAATGTCAAATATAAACTTCACTTTAGATTATGCTAAAGCATAACATTAATGATTAAACTATTGCAATATTTATAGACTCAGTAAATTGCTCATTAAAGTCCATTATGATTTTCCTTTTCATTTCTTCTGACACTTTGTCATTTTTTAGTAGACAAAAAATTCCTGGAAGGTCTAACTGTCATTACCTATATCTTAATATGTTTGGCAATTTTACATTTATCTTGGGCTTGGAAAGTTTTTTTCATTTAGTATCCTACATTTTAAGTTAATGACAGCTTTGTTTTTTTACATTCTCAGTTGCAACCTCTCCTCAATTTTGTGCATCTGTGTGCTATGTCTGGAAAGTTAGTGCTTCAAAAGCTTCAATGGCACACTTAGAGCTTAATAACCTCTCTCTTGAATTAGAACACTGCAACTGATGTAGACAACACTGAGTTGAGTCAAACTGCAATCCACCAACGCAAGAATTACAGTCTCATTCATAATCAGATGACGTCATGACCCACTGTGGCAGCCTTCAGAGATAGCTGCATCACACTAATTTTTTGATCCTTGTAGAGGGAATGTGGGACATGATGTACTTGAAAGAACAAGTCTTCACAGTCAGAGCTAAAACAAATCCATAGCAGAGTGGCATAGATGTGGTTCTGCAATCCTGTCAAATGCTGACTGGCAACCTGTGGTGCTTAAAAAAAATTTGGTACAGTCTCACTGCAACTCCCTGAGCTGGAAAAGAAGCTTGATCTAGCAGATTTATGAGAAAACCCAGGGATTGGTTTAGTTTGGTTTTTTTCCTCTCCCTCCGGCCCCTTCCAAAATCACTGTCTGGGTGGAATTTAACAAACTCGTCCATTTGTCTTAGCCAGTAACTACCTCCAACTGTACTGGGCTAAATGGTCTACCAAATCAAGGTATATAGCTGTTGTGGTGAATATACACCATATAAGCAGGGGCCTGGCATATGACTCTGGAATAGGCTGTGTGTTGAGATTCCAGGAACTTGTCCTTGCATGAGGACATGTCCTACAGAAGTGAGAAAGCTGGCTGTCAGACAACTGGTCACAGCCAGACAGCCCTCAGTGGTGCAGCTCCAGAACAAGCTCTTCCACCTGCTCATCTTTATGCATCTTACTCAGTCTACACCTGAGATATCTTGGTTGCTTTAGTCAGTCTAAGTGCTAGCTGCTGACAGCCTTCCTCTTCACCCTCAGCTACACCTTCCAGCTTCTGCCTTGTGTGTCATTAGGATTTGAGCCATTGTAGATAAACACCATGTATCTGCCTGTGAGGTGAATTTGTGGTTCGATTGCGTCACTGAACCAATGGGTGTTTGGCCACAGGAGGGAAAGAAAGGGATGATCAGGGCTAGCAGGGCACTATTGCCCCTTGCAGCTCGACCTGACACTTGGAGCACTGAATGTGTACTGACACTTGGGAGTACTGAACGTACTCAAAGAGAGTAGAGACATGCAAGCTGCTCTGTGCTGCTGCACAGGCTTCTCTGTCCTGAAGATCATCATAGCAAAGAGCATCATGGCACTCGTAGGGCTGCTAACCAACATAACCAAGTAACAGTGCAGGCCAATGCTTGACAGAGAACTGTAGAGCATAGCAGGGAATATTACATTTGAACAGTGACAGCTCAAGGCTTTAAATGGATCATTCATTAATGTGATCTCCCGAAAGCTTTACATGCAAACTGTCATCAAGAAACACTTGGTAAGTAACCTGAAATAATCTCTCTTGTTTCAAGCTGAATAATAAAACTAAATATACTCTGTAAAACAAGTGATGAATATTTCTGTTCAAAGATAAGAGTTGTTAGATATGCTACAGCAGCTCTTCAAAATTCAGCTGCATTAGCAGACTCCCAGCCTCCTAACAGATGAAAACCAGTAATATGGCAATTACATATGTAAATGAGACAGAACCTGAACTTCCAGTAAGACAGGGCTAATAAGGGTGCATGCTATTGTAATGCTCTGTGGGAGTCCTTCAGGATTTTATAGGCAGAGAATTTTAAAGATTAGGTGCTGGGACCTTCAGCCCCCAGCCTAAAAAGAAATGCTTACAAATTTATGGTGTTAGCTAAAATAGTAACGTAATTCTAAAGTACCGCAGGAGGAAAATTGCACACTTGAAGCGAAGACATCAAGCAGTGAAGTTAGGGATTACATTAACGTTTGCTTCTTCCATGTATTTATCTTGCAACAGGTAAGTAACGCCAGATGCAGCCACAAAGGTGATACAGATGGTGGTAGCCTCTCTTTTTGGGGTGTCACTGCTCCCTATCCCATTGCCCTGAATACAGTGACACTGGGAGTCCAGCAAGGGATGTCCAGTGTGAGGATCAGAAGACTCTTCTGAAGCAAAGTCATATCAACAGCAATCACAACAGCAAGACAAAAAGGTGTACTGTAAAATAAGGTTATACAGAGTCACAATGGTACAGCACTTACAAGACTATGACTGTTCCCTGAAAAGTTCGGGGGATTGTATTTGCGTTCAACCTACATTAATGCAAGCAGAAAAGCTTTCCAACTCTTGTCATAGGAAAAGAAACTACATTGTGCATGACTGCAGGCCACTACAGGACAGTGAAAACTGGAAACCTATCTCCTTTGTCCACTTGGTTTGCAAGTGTGGGACATGCCCTGTCTCCCCTTAAGTAGACTTCCTGTGCTGCATAATATTAATGACCGCATTTTTGATCTGCTTTGGTTTACTTTTCTCCAGACATGCAGACACAGAAGAAATTTAGGTATGGAAAGAGAAACCTAAACCATGTTGAGCTTGTTTGTTTTCCCCACCTAGTTCTCCTTCTCAGTTGCTTTAAGGGCTTTATCCATTTCATTGGAGTGCTTCTACCTCCTTCCTCATAATGGATTCAGTCCATGTTGTCCTATGGGCACTTCCATCTCAACATGCCACTGCTTTACTTTTTCTTTACATCAACAACAGTGAGCAAATGGTAAAGCAAACATCAACCTTCAAGAAGTACTACTGTATCAGAACAAATCCATAGCTGACCTCACTCTCAGCCCACCCCACAACAGGCAGAAGCACAGGCTGCTGGAACAGTCTGCAGCCTCTGGACACCAGACACCAGGGGCTACAGGATTTCTGCATCAGAAAGGTGCTCTAATATAGTTCTCTTCATAATGTACACCTACATTTTAAGCACACAATCTATTTGCTTGGATTCTTTTTTAAACAATTTTTAGGCTATAATCTTAAAATATGGTATTATCTATAAAAGTGTTTCTCTAACTTCTTGAAAGACTGACTCCTCTTATTTTTGGTTGTCTGTACTACTTCTGTAGAAGCCTGTACTGTCTTAGAGGAAAGTATTTTTTAAGCTTTTCCTAAAGCTTTTCAGTCAATCTCAAAGCCTTTGTGATCCTCATGAGGTGTTACAGCTCACTGCTTGAAAAACACAATTCTGCAACCACACATACAACCAAGAACCCCTTATTAAGGAATTGAATTTAAAATCTGATAAACCAAGAAGAATGTGGCAAATTAACTACAGGAAAAGTTAAGAAAATCCTCCAAGAAACCACTTTGTTTGTAACTCAGGTTACTCTGGGGTTTATTAATTGCCCATTCACTCACCTAATTAAAACAACTTCCTGAAACAGCGATGAGCAAGCGTTACGGAAAGTTTTATTTTAGTCTCACGTTTCCCTTCAGAAATGGTCAGCCTTTCATGTGATGAAAATTGAATAGGATAGATTCATAAAGTAGAGTAATATAGAAAACTCAGCTGAGACCCTTTGGTTTTTAACAACTTGTTCCTTTGTATCCAAAAGCTTAAATAGTCCTCTGTTTCAGCTTTTTGATTACTTTGATATGTGCTGCTCTGTCTTCTTGGAACCATCTTTCTAGCAGACTTATTGATTTTGTGAGAAATCCATTTTCTGGTTTTCTAACAGGCTATAAAACTGTCATTGTCCATATGATGAAATTCTTAGTGGCACTTTACATATTGGTCTTGTTTCTCCTTCCTCCGTTCCCCTCTACATGCCCTGAGAAATTTCCCCAAATGCACATAGCTTCTTTTATCTCTATACATTTCCTTCTGCACTGGCTCCCAGAACCACTGGGATGCGACCCTACAGCAGGCGTGAATGTGAGCAGCTGTTTTTCATTGTGTAGTTTAATTTATGTGGGATCCCTCTTGTTGCTAAAATGGACAACTAAAAGAAACTATGGTATTGGGACTGTAGAAAAAGGAACAACAATTCTTAGATTTAGAATCAAACCAAACAGTAGGAACTGCTTCATTAAATCTCCAAATAAAAGCCTGATAATCCAAATACCAAAATGGGCTTGACTGATCCACATAGTGATAAGAAGTCCTGTTTTCTCAGTATTTCACATGGCAGCCCCAGCTCCAGCACAGGTAGTCCACAGCATTTCCAGCTGTTGGAGAGAGACATGAATAATTTCCATCTGCTCCAGTCAGCTCAGTTCACCACTGGTTATTGCTGAAGCTGCACTTCATCTAGGAAGATTTATATTAATAAATGAAGTGTTATGACCATACAAAGTTCATTGAGTTTTTTGGATATCACCTGACAACACTCACAGTAGCCAATTCTTATTGTCTAGAACATACCAGTATCTCTGTTGGTTATCTCCAGTACAACATCATTTCTGGTATTAAAACAGGGGAAGAATAATTTTCATTTAAAAGAAAAGCTAGGGGAAAAAAATATGACAGACCCAAAAATACATGGGAAAATATATTCTGTCCCAGGAAATCTGGGCACCCTCGCTCCAGCTAATTTGGAGAAAATCCACAGGTTGCCATCTGTGCTCCCTGCCCGGTGAGGATAGGGACCTGGCCAAGTATAGTTGGCGGGCAGCAGAACAGATGGAGAAGAAAGGATCATCTTTCCAAAGGACAGTACAGCTGCCTCTCCTGTGTGCCCTCACTCCAGACCCTTGAAGGGAATTCAGCCAGAACTTCTGCCATGGACTTCACTGCAGTAATTGCAACCCCTCATATAAAGACCATTGCATTAAGCAATTATCTAATCCTAATTGCAGTTTGGACGAGTGTCTAAAGGAAATTGTTTAAAACTCTAGAAAGAGAATAGTATAAAAGAGCTGAGTGGGAATTTGAGTCCACAGAAGTAAGCATGAGTTTTCTTAAAAGTTGAACTTAACAGATTCTTATTGCTATGATCCTAGTCCAGGGTGGTTTTTTTGTATGTATAAAATAAATTTTGCAATTCTTGTTCTTTTTATACTGTGTTTCTAGCTGGCAAAAGTTGGAAGGCATTCAGAAACTAGATTTCCCACAGTTTCTGACTGCTGTCCAGCTTCCGCTAGTTAAAAAACCAGTTAGTGCTGAAAATACCGTTTTCAGAACTAAGGGGAAAAAATTGTGCCAGACAGACAATATTTAAGAAGGATTGTTCTGAATTGTTCTAAACATTAGAAGTGCCTTGACAAAGTGTGAAAAAATATTAATTTATAAATTAAATTTTCCCTATTTTTACCCTACATTTGAAAAGTTAACAGAGAAGAATGAAATTGCCTATGAAAAGTTTACCTTTAATAAGCCTCTATTTTTACAGAAAGTTCCTCAAGTGAGCAGAAGGCTGGCTGCGTTCTGTACCTGATCAAGAAGCAGCATGCACTGAAAAATGCCTCTTCTGATTTTGGTAGATCTTATATGTGGACTCCGTAGTCGCTGACAATACTATCACTTTTTCTTAAAATGTGCAAAGAGGAACTCCTAGTGTTCTTTTTAGAAGTAAAGTTTCAAGTCAGGTTAGATAAATATAATGTTCTTCATATGATCTTATCATATTAGTGGAGTATTTGTTGAAAGCAGGATATACCTTCTGCCTGGGATTATATAAATCTGATTCACACAAATCTGTTTTCTCCATGCTCCACTTGAAAGAAACAGAACAAGTTTGAATTAGTTTTCCCTTCAGTCTTATTTTGAGGCACTCTAGGGGCATTCCACAGATGCTACAAGGCTGTGTGTGTTGACACTAACACTGCATAAAGGTGCTGTTATATGCACATTTACAAGATGAATTGTCAGAACCACTCATGTACAGAGAAAACAAATATGAAATTCTTTGAGCTGCATTGATCCTAGCAATAGAAACAAGAAATACATACTCTGAAACAAAGCCCCAAGTTTGCGTTATGTATGTATGTATGTGTATTTATGACCGCTTGTTTCGTTTCTGTATCCTTATTTATTAACCAATTATAGAATCTGGCACTGAATCTCGGTTTTGTTTTTAACCTGCAAGGCACAGCACAAAGAGGAGCTGTGAAGGGACTGAGAAATGTCACATAGTTATAGTATCATCCTTGGTCTCCCTGTGGCAGGGGCAAGTATCTGGCGCAACCCATTTCCTAAACAGTGGAAGCAGATCAAAAGCCCCAGGCCCTGTAAGAGATCCTCTCTGTCCATTCTGGATTTTGACTAGGGAGGTTGGTCTTCTTGTCCTGCAATATATATTTCAGACAATGAATGTAAATTATGTACACTACTCCTCTGCAGGGGTATACTTGCTGACTCACAGGCCAGTCTCCTGATAAAAAGAATCTCTTTTTTTTTTTTTTTTTTATTTGGCTTTAATAGCAGCTCAGCTGGACAACATTGAGCAACAATATCTATCAGTCACCTAAATGCATGGTTATTAAAAAAAAATCTTAAACAGAGCTGACTTCTCTAGGAACTATAGACTTTTGATAACATGTTCCCTTACCTCATGTAGATGACCAGTTTAACTAGACAACCATGATTTTTAGAATTTAAGCCAATTAGGAACTAAACTGGGAAACGTGACAGGGATCTTCTGACTAAGCAGTAACCATTCTTATAATTCCTGAAGAGTGAGAGTAAATATTCTTACATAGAGAGAACCTTTTCATCAGTTTAAAAGACCTTACAGAATAACCCAAGAATGAGATGCTAGGTCTCCAAGGCACCGTAACACCATGCAGATGACTTCACAAAAATCCCTTTCCAAAGGATCTTAATATTGGTGTATTACAATTAGGAAGTCTGGTAAAATCAAACTTCTTTAGAAATATATAATAGAGTTTAAGTTGCAATATTATGAATTGTTCTATTCGGTCTTCAACAAACCCAAAGGATGCGGCTAACAACCTCTTTAATAGATAACAGTAGGCAAAGTTGAGTTGAACCCGCAACAGAACAGAGCAGCAACATTGCATGCTTAAGCCAGATGGGAAAAAATATCCTTCTGACCCAACATTGTCCAAATAGAAGAATATATCATAATATGCCTTATTTTCTGAATGAGGGGGAAAGCAATAATAATAATAAAAAAATCCATTCATGCTATAACTGGATACTGTTACCATTAAAGCAATACCACCGTAAAGAAAAAGACCAAAAAACCAACCAACAAAAAAGCTAAGGAAATGAGGGATGTCTAGAGAAGCCCTAACTTACGTAGATAGTATCTTATGTCATAAAAATGGACAAAACAAAATGGACAAATATGACTCATTTGTCTACCAATTAGAAAACTTTGGGGTGTGACACTGAGCAGATGAGAAAATAATAAACAATTTGGTGGTTTAATTGGTTGGTTGGTTGGTTCTAAGCCAACAAGTTATTCCCTTACTAAACAGGATGGAGGAAAAGAAATTGAGCAGATGGTTGAGAAAAGATGTGATATTAAAGATTACAAATATGCCCAAAAATGAAGTACAGCTATACCTATACTGTATATTTTATCTGAGCAAACCATCTCTGGTGAGGCTGTGCCTCAGAAACTGTGCTCAGTTTTGGGCCCCTCACTACAAGAAAGACATTGAGGTGCTGGAGCTTGTCCAAAGAAGAGTAACAAAACTGGTGAGGGGTCTGGAGGACAAGTCTTATGAGGAACTGCTGAAGGAGCTGGGATTGTTTAGTATGGAGAAAAGGAGGTGAAAGGGAAACCTCATCCCTCTTTGCAACTACCTGGAACGAGGCTGTAGCGAGGTGGGGTATGGTCTCTTCTTCCACATCACAGGCAATAGGACAAGAGGAAATTGCCTCAAGTTGCACCAGGGGAGGTTTAGATTGGATATTCTTCACTGAATAGGGTTGTCAAGCATTGGAACATGCTACCCAGTGAAGTGGTTGTGTCACCATCTCTGGAGTATTTAAAAGATGGGTAGATGTGGTGCTTAGGGACATGATGTAGAGGTATACTTGGCGGTGGTAGGTTAATGACTGGACTCAATGACCTTAAAGGTCTTTTCCAACCTAAACCATTCTACGATTCTAGCAGAGATGGTCTGGAAGACCTCACACAAGAAGAAGGAATCACAGACCACAGCAGAAACAGAGATGACCTATGAGGAGAACAACGGGGTCTCATCCTAAAAGTGGAGACATACTGGAAGCTGAGGAGCATGACTTCTGCCTGTAAACATAGCAATAGACAACTCATTCTCCCTCCCAAAACCAGAATGTAGCTGTGAACAAAAGCAAATGCACAGTACAATGGTATAAAAAGTGATGTAAAGGGAGTTACAGTAGCATTTGAATATGATCATAAAAAGTTAAAAAAGTAGTTTAAATTTGGTCTCCATTATACACCCCAAGACAGATGGAAAATGGAACTTGATTTAATATGTTGCTACCCTTTTTTCACAGTACATTTCACTCAATATGCATTGCACTAGATTTATATTCTTAGTTAAAAGAGTCATAACTTCTTCAGAGTGAAGAAGCATCAGCTGCCTACCATGAATCTTTGCAATAATGTGCTCTTTTAATATTATAAAATGCATGAAAAGCCCTGGAGTTCAAAGTGAAAAGTTGTCTAGGCCATCCATTAAAATTACTGTTCTGTTTACAAATAATATAGCAATGTAGGAGAATATAAGTAAGATTTTAGTTTCCAGAAAGTCCTATAATTACAATTGGAAAAAGAGCTGATATTCAGTGAAGCTTTTGTCTCACGATGCTTGTAATTGTAAGTGTAGTCCACAGCATGTGAGCGTATGGGTGAACGTTCTCCACACACAGCACAGACAACTGTGCAGCTGCGCGCTCTTACCCTGACATGGTCTCTAGGGTGGAACACAGCAATGTGTACACAATGATGCTCTACAACAGCACAGGATAAAGTGCAGAAAGGAATACGATACTGCTTTAACATCTCCTAATGGGGGGTTCCCTGTAGCTGTCTCTGCTCTTAACTATGAGAACAGTAAGCTGCACCTCTTGTGCTAGTTTGCATGTACAATACTGCAGATTGTAAAACAAAACACAGCTAAATGTGTATGGATTCATATGGAAATGTACAGGGGTAGGGTATAAGTATGAAGATACCTGGACATTTTTTCTACTTATGTCAATTGTCTACCTGGCTATTTTCCCTGGGAGACAACCAATTAAATGACTGTTGAAAATTATGTTCTGAGCTTTTCACAGAATCACAGAATGATATGGGGTTGGAAGGGACATCTGGAGATCATATACTCCAACCCCTCTACCAAAGGAGGTCCACCTAGAGCAGGTTGTACAGGAACTTGTCCAGGCAGGTTTTGAATGTCTCCAGAGATGGAGACTCTACCACATCTCTGGGCAGCCTCTTCCAGTGCTCTGGTGCTCTCAAAGTGAAGAAGTTCCTCCTCATGCTTACATGGAACTTCTTATGTACAAATTTGTGCCCATTTCTTCTTGTTCTTTCCTTTCCTTTGTCAATCTCATTTTCTTAATCTCCAGAATTTCAGCTATATAAAAGGACTATAAAACCTCAGAATTAAAATAAAGCAGCTAGGACTTTATCTGCTGCTAGAAAACCAAGATGAATCTTACAATTTATAAAATGTGACCATCTTGTGAATTGAGAAAGGCCTTACAACTTTTGAAGGCTAATCGTGTCATACGATGTTTTGAAACCTCAGTAGCTTGGAACTGAGTTTTAAATCAGTATTCACAGCCACAAGGAAAAAGGTTACACTTCATTTAAAGCTGTAAATGCTATTAATGTTATTTAACCATTTGAGACATTGGATAGTAAACAAACAAAAAAAAACCCCAAAACTAAAAAGGCAGAAATACCAAAAAGACCAAAGATGCCTTTGGCTGCACTCTGGAGGTATGAGCTCTATCATCCCATCTCAATTGCAGCATTGAGCATACAACATGAGGGCACAACACCACACAGCAATTTTATGTGTGTGTGTGTGTTTATGCATAAAAGAGTTCACAGACAAAGAGGGGAAATGCAACTGATGGACTGAGATGCTTTTCAGGATCTTTTGATGGCACTGATCAGAGAAATGCAAAAACTGTTGCAAATACTGACACTAAATTATAATGTAGTGAAGAGAACTAGTTGAGAAAAAGCAGTCTCTTCTTTTAGATGAACAATAAATAGCCCCTGGCACTACATTTCACTCTTTTAAAGAGTGTCTCTATGAAAATTAGAGCTGCAAATTATTTTCCCACTGTGCTGCATTGGTATCAAAACTAGCACAGAGAAAAGAAGCTGTGACTCCTCTCTTTACCCAGAATTACTCAGATGGAGGATTCTGACTTGGATCTGGACTACAAGTAAACTTTGTTTAGTCTGGCCAAGGTCACAAGTATGTGATGTCTCCTTTGTTGCTGTGGGAGATGCTACCGTTTTCCCAGTCTGTCTAAGCAGAGCTATCACACTTGACAGCTATGAAACCATTTGTTGTGCCTGGTTTGCTCCACAGAGCCAGAGCCAGTACTCTGCTTCATGCAGAATGGCTCTTGACAAAAATGCCCAATAGACTTTGCCAGAAATTGGCAAGAGAAATAGCTAAAAAATCTGTTTGGTGTCCTGACCCTTCACCCTTCCACTGCTAATTCAACACATCAACTATTTATTTAAAATACAGCCAATAAAGATTCTCGGCTTCCATACACAATCATATGCATGAGTCTGAAAAACTGATATTCAAAGTTGAAATTTTATCACTGCCGTGCCCCATTCTTCATTCAATCCTCATTGCAAGAAAAAGCCCCAAATGCAAAACATGGTTGGTGGTCTAAAGTTTGGGTTTGGTAAACAAGAGAAAAATGGTCATTCCTGTCTTGCTATCACCATGTTCTTTCTGTATTAGCTAAAGAGCTCCTGCCTTGTCATTTTTTTTTCAGGTACAATTACTGCAAGGTATCACAGTGACAGAGGCAAACATTACAATATCCAGATCACAGTGGAAGTGTCACATATTAATTGAAGTTAACTCTCGATATTTTATCTCCTGGAAATCAGTATGAATTATGGGAAACAAATGTCATGCTCTCCCTGCAAGAAACAATGCTTAATAGCCAGAGCTGGCTAGAGAAAAAAATAATTGATGGAAGACTTTTTCATTAGAAAATGTTATGTCAGACTCAAGATGTTTTGCTGGAATATGACTCTTTGATTACATCATTGGAAACATTTCAAAACAAAACCGTTTCAATACACAGTATTTAATTTTGATCAAACTTGCATTCAGCTGACGTAATATACATGATAAAGTAGCCATGATATACTGTACCTATCTTTTATTTCTATACATTCTCTATACTTTATTACTTACTGAAATTCTATGTTACAGTAAGGACACATTAATTCCTAGCAATAAACCCACTGAAAGCAAGTTTTGATTTTTATGTATAGAAGCCAAGTATCAAAAGATCAGTTTCCCCGAAATAACATTCACTCACCAGTTCCTCTGAGGATACAAGACAGAACACGTAGGAACTTTAATCTCCCCGTCTGAGTTGAATTTCCAAAGGAGAGGAGGGAAAAGAAAGAGGAGGGGGGCATGACACATTGCTAGTGTGAGATCTGAAGTCTGCGAGGGTTTATAGCTGAACCTCATGCCCTTCCAGTCCTCAAAAGCTCTTGGTCAGTTTGAATTCTGTATCCCTGCATTGTAAGAAACTGGAGCCACATGAGAAATGCATCACCAGTGGGGCAGAAAGAGTTTCTGAGGTGGGACTTCATGATGTCTGTTCTTGAAAATGTAAATTAATCTAAAATAAACCTTTCCAGGTGAACTCTCTCCTGGAAGAAGCCAGACATCCAGAGTTACTGTTGCCTGGGTCTCTGTGGGATATAGCATTGTATCTTAAGCTAAAATATGACCTCTCAGTGGGACAGTGTACTTTTGCCTTCATGCTGGTAGATGCCAACATGCCTTCTGTGCATGGCTGCTAAGTCTTTCATGTGAAGCATCAGGCTATCTTACAAATCTATTTTATTTCAAATACTGAATTTCATTTTTGAATTTTGCTTGGTTTCACCAGAAGAAATACACCTCAACATCTGAAATTTTTATCTTAATTATACAAGCTCAGAATTTTCACAGTAGAAAGAGCTGCCACTATATGGAGAAAGCATGTCCTCAAAAGAAGAACAACATTTTGATTAAGACTGAGATGCAAATTTGCCTGCTTCCTAAGCCCACTTTTTTGTCTTAGGAGTGACTGGAGAAAAACAGTGGAAAATCTGACTTTAAACAAGACCTCACTACCAGCTCTCCTTTGCACTGTGTCAGAGATGGGTGCTCAGCAGGCCTATGAGGAACATGGGTGACAATAAGGGCTAGTTGATTTAGTGGAGTTGGACTAATAATAGATACTGAGTAGGGACCCTTACACTTGAGGGCAGAGAAGCTGGCTTATTGCATCATCTCTTTGCATTGCAGCTACACCATGCTGAGTAATGATGGAGGCCCGAGACCAAAACATGAATGATACAATGCTTTAATTCATTATTCAAATAGAAGCATCACATCATTTCCAAAATGCTTCTAATTTCTGGACTTTACATTTAAGAGGTGCAACAAACAGTGTGGGATTGAAAATAATTTTGTAAAAATTAAGCTCCCTGTTTTCTGGTTACGTCTGGGCTGAATATAATAATACGTGCATCTTTGCAGTGACGGTACAGTAATGCCTGTATCACTTAGATGCTGTCTGTAGTTTCTCAAGGTACTTCCTCTGGCCCCATTAATGAGCAGATAAGAGAATCATTTGTGGTTATGTATTCTGCCTGCTTTTCTTATATCTCTTCAATCCTTTTATCTAGCACATAGGGAAAATAAATATACAGACAGAACTGTATTTTCAAGGACCAAAAGCTCTTAAGAACTCTCTGGAAGCTTTTTCATGTAGTTTCTAGTCTTGCCTCTTACACAGACATGGCTTAAGTGTCAAAATGTATCTATGTGTATGTATATGCAGTTTTTGTGTCCTCTTATAAGACGTGGAGTTGTGTGCAACTTAATTCACTTTTGATACGGAATAAAAGACCTCAAAGTATGAAATGAGTACAAGTTCCATGAAAATTAGTGGCCAGATAAAAGAGAAAGACAAGGTATTCTAGGGAAATACAACTCTAAGCTTTCATAGCAAAGAGGTATTAAAAATGCCTCAACTATAGGAAAAGCATCAGAATCTCTGTCTTATTAAAAGCCAGAGAATCTCATCTGAACGCACAGTTTAACTGGGTAAAAGATTCACTCATTTAACTTCTCACATTTTTTTCCTTTTCCTCCTACTACTATATATTAGACTCTCTCTTTGCTCACTTGGAGAGCATATAACTCAAAAAAAAGCAGGTATTTACAGTGTAGTCTAGGTTTCCAATATGTTAGAAATTTAAAATCAGATGCATATATGACAGCAGGGCTTATTTTAATTTGGTATTAAGCTAAAGTACAGCTATAAATTCAAGGAAGAAGACAGTCAAGTATAAAACTTTGCTTTTTATTTTCAATATTCCATTCTACAGAGATACTGTAAAAAGGGATCAAAAAGAATTAATAAATGTGAAGTCTTGAAAAAACAATTTTTCATTTTAAAAATCAGCAGGGATGGGGAAATGCAAAAATAATGCTTAGCAATTTGAGCACAGTTAGCAAATGTGATGGACCAAACATGGAGCTGTCAGAATAAATTTTCATACAAAGATCTGAAAAAACTCAAAAAATCTGGTACAGTGAAAAAGCTGTCTCATGAATTTAACGTAATGTAGGGAAGCATACTTTGGCAATAAGAACAAGCACTGAGAGCCAATACAAGAGTATTTCCTCAGGTGCAATATTAAATATGAAATACAT
>VXBJ01005870.1:1576594-1650637 GCA_013400055.1 Nycticryphes semicollaris | reverse complement strand
TATTAAATATATTAATATGTGATTATTATTTCCTCTTTTTCTCTGAAGACAAAAATTATCTGATTCTCCATTAGGTTGTATCACAATAAGTGAGAATAGAATACAACAATCTCAATAAAATAAAATACTGTAAGTCTATATAATGAACAAGAGGTTATTAGCCAGTGAGCCAGCGCTTAACATCAATTTTTGTCCAACCTTGAAAGTACCTACAAGTGTCCTCTCTGAGCGGAGAGTTCTCTTGGTTTTTAACTTCAGCCAGATACAAGGACCCAGCATTATATGGATAAATGACTGCCTGCATCTCTTCTAACACATAATGGAGACCCAGGCTTTATAAGGTGAACCAAGATAACAGCAGTGCAGCCTGCTTTAGCACCATGCCCTGGTGCTAATTCAAGGACAAGAAGAAATGGGGTGTGGATTCTTCTCATGCTTACATGATTTGGACCTAAATCTCTTTTATTTTGACTCCTCAGAACTAACAGGGCTGGCCTAGCACTTCCAGACACAAGTCATGAGTTCTCATAAGGAAAATTATATTCTAATTACTCAGGAGTTAATTAATCAGTGATGTAATATCATCAGAAAAAAATAATCCTCCTCTGCCTATATAAAATTAATCCCCTAACATATATTTTTGACTTTGATTTAAAACTTGTATGATAAAGCTGCTATTATTTGTGTAAGTATATTGTTAAAGAGCTTAAAGATCTCATAGCTAACAAATTTCCTTTCCCTGTCAAATTCAAATGCTTTTCATCTCTCCCATCACATCTATCCACATCCATTTGGAGTATTCTAATCAGTTCTTTTTGTGCTTACATCCCTCAAATGCTTCCATTTCTTATCCTCCTCTTGGAAAGCACATCTATGATTTTAATCTTTCTAAAGTTTGTAATCTTTGGTTTCTCAGTTTCATTGATACTTTTGTAACCCTTTCTGAATACCTTAACTTAAACGCTCCAAGTATTGTCAGCACTTGGAATGTCCAACCATCCAGATTAAAATTTTACATGTAGATTCACCAGTATTTCTGTTACGTTAAAAGTCTGCGCAGAAGCAAGTCTGCACACAAGGAAGTCACATCACATCTTTGCAAACTCGTATCACTATTGCTTTTTCTACTAATTTGCTTTGAATTTATTTCCTAAATTTGGTTCAGGTACTATTCTTTTGTTCTGTCTTTTGTAAAGCAGCTGGAAAAAAATGGTGCAGGTGTATATGCGTCAAAAGGGTCCTAAACAATCCAGAAAAACAAAAACAAAACCCAGCTTGTGTTCAAGATCATTATCATCCACTTGTGTTTGCCTCTTGTATCCAAGAGCAAAATGTTAGAGTTTTCCATAATAAAATTCTCAATACATAAATCCATCTTTTTGTTTGAGGTCCTTAATTTAGTTTTAAGTGTGACCTTTTTGTACGCCTTTAGGGAGGTTGCAAGGATTAGGTAACTAGCATCAGCAGAAGCAGTGTTTTGGAAAGAGCAGGTGATATGCAGACTATTACTATTGCCACAAAAGCATAAGCTATTAACTTTCCTAATCTTAAATATATGTGCCATGACTATGATTTCAAATTATAGGTATATTTCACAACTACAATTTTAGAACAGGTTACATATGAAAGCAAAGATCCTTCCTGACTAGGAGGACACAAGTGCTGAAGAAAAAAAAAAAAAAGATAGAAATTAAGGTTAATATGAAGCATAGTGGAACTGATACTCCAAAACAACTTGATAAATGTTAGAAAGTCCTTAGTTAATTATGATTTGTACTCTCCACCTGATGGACATTGGTAGAAAATAGGAACCTATCAACTGTAGGTGGCTCCATGGCAGAAAATATTTCTGTGATTCTACTTAAATAAATATTTAAGTTGGACTTGAATACCATAGGTTGGAAATCCCCTGGAATTACTGTGATTTTGATTACTAAATTCCTCTAGAACTTTTGCAAAGATCCACTCTGGATGGTGGTAAAATATGACTTAACACACCAGCATCTGATGAAATACTGATACAAACCAAAATGCAAATAGACAGCAAATAATGTCAAATTAAAAACAGAAAGAAAACATGTACAGTTAGGGGAAAAAAGCAAATCTATATTTTTTAGAAAAGCAGGTCTATGCATCCGAGAAATAACCTGAACAGAAAGTGATGTCATCATTCAAAAATCTCTACTCTGCTCAAATATTTTCATTAGACTATAACACGTTCTTGGTGTTACAGAAATGTATTTTTTTAACAAGAATTTTACTTTTTGCAGAATATGTTTCTCCTATATAAAGTCATCAGACAGATTTTTAGCAGACCACTTATTTAACCGCTGTGCATTGCTTCATTCTGTGACAAGAGTTCAACTAACATGACACTTGAGATATTTTAAAAATTCACAGATATGAAAATAAACTGTAAAAATATGCTTGAGATTAAGTTTTTACTCATGCAGTGCAGCATTGATCAGTGCCATTTATCTATGGTACTCAGAGTTGCTATTGTTATCCTTTGAACTAAAAAATAATTTAAATTCAGAGGCGAGCCCTTTAAACTGGCCTATTGGGTGGAAAGGGACACTGTATCTCAGTAAAACGATTTTATCTGGAAAAAGAACACTGAACCCAGGGAAAAGACATACAGCACCCCCCCCTCCACTTTGAGCCAAAGTACAGCCAAGAAAAACGTGTGATATTATCAGCAAGTATTACTGTAGTTCTCTGTAGGTGGCAAACATAATACAAGCATTGGCAACTCAGCAAACAAACTAAAGGCAATTTTCAAATGCTGTAATGGAAATGCCAGGGCAATTAAAGGTCAGTAAAACATATACACACTGACAATGAGCCTAACAGTTAGAAAATAACTTGAGAAAGAAATTAGAGAGGCTCTATTCACTCTCTGAATATATTATCAATAAAGGACAATCAAAAAATAAATACACATATATTAATTGATGCATCTGCTTAGCTAAATATCACAGGAATGTTTCAACAATCTGATTACTGGTTGCATTTTCAAAAATAAAGGCTTTTGATATGAAAGCATTTGTGACCTATTTTTATTTTTAAGGCCTTATATGGTTCTGGCTGGTGCCTGCAATCTCCCAAAGAGAAAGCTGGACAAACCTAAAATTAATTGAAATTCAGATCACCTTTAATTGTGGATCTAAGGATGGTATTACAAGATTTTATACTGATTAAAGTAAACTTTGCTGTAGCTGGTTTTGCATCAAATCCATCCTCTCTGGCTCCTTGCACACAGCTCATGGTACATATTCCCATCAGGGACTATTGCCCGTTTTGCTGTGTTCCCTACAGGTGTGAAGCAAAAAGGGCACACAAGAAATATCTGACTTCTCTATGGGTTTGCAGGCTTTGGGAAATGGGTAAAAGCATTGTCCTCTGCTCCTTCAGTCCCTGGCTCAAGCTACCCCAGGGACAGCTCCTGCATCCCACCCCCTGTGTTGGGAACCCTCCTCCCTTTCTCACTTAATGCATGAAGGATCTCTCTCATCGCCACACATGTGCAAACACCCCTTCTGGCTTGGCTTCTCTCCTTACTGTGGACTTCTCCAGCAGGTAGTAATATTCAAACACTGTTTTTAATAAACAGTGACATTCTTCAGTCTTTTGGATGTAAAGTATAAAGTTTGCCACACGAAAGCCCCAAAACGCAAAGGGTCCTGTTTCAGTCATTCAATTCAACGAGTACTTTGGAGACAGGTCCCATGAAACACACCATAATAAAACTGACATACGGATTCACATTTTACAAAACTGACAATGTCCTGAGTAAGAACATCGCTGTGAGAAAATTAAACCATTTTCTTCCTCAGTATACCTCCTAAAGCTTCAGATTTTCTGTAGCATCTCTGTATATTTGAGGTACTCCTTATACTTTTTGAGGGAAACCTCACTAATTTTACATATCTGATAGATGTGGACTGAAATATATATTTATACAGAGTAAGAAAAGTAAGCACCCTGGATATAAATTGAGTAATACCTAAGACACATGTTGTGTACAGAGTAAGATCATGTGACACTGTAAACAAAGACACAAGGCTTCACAGAATGTCACGGGGTTGGAAGGGACCTCTGGAGATCATCTAATCCAACCTCCCTACCAAAGCAGGTCCACCTAGAACAGGTTGTACAGGAACTTGTCCAGGCAGGTTTTGAACGTCTCCAGAGATGGAGACTCTACCACCTCTCTGGGCAGCCTGTTCCAGTGCTCTGCCACCCTCAAAGTGAAGAAGTTCCTCCTCATACTTCGATAGAACTTCTTACGTACAAGTTTGTGCTCATTTCCTCTTGTCCTCTCATGGGCACCACTGAAAAAAGACTGGCTACTTCCTCTTGACACTCACCCTTCAAGTATTTATAGATGTTGATCAGACCCCCCTCAGTCTTCTCCAGACTAAAAAGAACCAAGTCCCTCAGCCTTTCCTCATAAGGGAAGTTCCAGGCCCCTAATCATTTTTGTGGTCCTCTGCTGTAACCTCTCCAGTGGTTCCCTGTCCTTCTTAAACTGAGGAGCCCAGAAGTGAACACAGTACTCCAGATGGGGCCTCACCAGGGCAGAGTAGAGGGACAGGATAACCTCCCTTGACCTGCTGGTCACACTCGTCCTGATGCACCCCAGAATGCCAATGGCCTTCTTGGCCACAAAGGCACATTGCTGGCTGATGGTCATCCTGTTGTCCACCAAGAGTCCCAGGTCACAAAGTTTCAAGTAGAAAGAACAGTAGAACTAAAGAAACCATTTTCACTAACTGAAAAATTCTATCAAATGATGCTTATTACAAATCTATCAGATCTACTAAATGAACCATCAAAACTCTTTGCTCAATCCATTCCAATGTTACTAATATTTTTTAAAAAATGCATTGAAAGTATTGAAAAATTCAGTTATATTCTGAACAAAGTGCAGTGATCTTCAATTGGCATTATATTTGGTTTTGATGTTGTCACTACATTCTAAATTATAAACATCAAAGATTCCATCAAAATTTCATATGATTTTGCTGAAATTAGTTTTCAAAGCAGATTTTATTTTTACTGGATTGTATAAAGAATTTTGAGGCTCAGTTCCGATAGAAGATGAAACTACATTTCAAAGCCCTCAGAATTCTTCAGAAACATGCTTTTCTGCCTTTCATATAGCAGCATTTATACTTTGCAGTTGTCTTTGGACTGGTGTTCCATCAGAAAAAATTTTAGAATTCTAGCATATTTAAATATGAACAGTCTTACCAGACCAACATTGTTTTCAAATGGCTATTCAAAAGAAAGAACTGTGTAACAAGAAAGGAAAATAAATAGAGAATGATGCTGAGTATCAGGAAAGAACATTGATGGAAACAAATAAGGGACAAAGTAAAAAACACCAAACTAAAAGGAGAATTTAAGTGGGATTTTCAAAACTGTTCATTGTTAAAAGTACAAGTCCAATGTTTAAAAAATTAGTATCTAAGCTAATTTTGTAACTATAAAGAACAATTAAAATAACCATTTTTTAAATTTCCATCAATTGTTGTTAAGCATTGTGATAGCCAAATAATTTAATTCATCCTTGCACAGCCTTCATGGAAAGAGAGCTGACTACTGAGGGTAATACAATTTGAAAACAGATTCAGTTTCTACATATCCACATACCAGATAATCTGCCAGACAGGGACAGCTGCAGCTTGAGGGGGGGAAAGGGGAAACAGCTTTCATGTGGGAGCCACGAAGCAAGGAGCCCCAGCTGCTCCCCTTCTTACCACCTGGACAACGCTGCAGACTGCCCAGCTATCAGAAGCCTTTGCCTTCTACCCAGTAAACTCGCCCCTGCAGTACTTGCTGTGTTTCTATTTCTAACAGAAAAAAAAAAAAAAAAAAATAAAATAAATCATAGAGCAGACATACAAAAATACATCAATAAGGGAATTGAATTAGAGACTGTTGATAGGAACAGTAATTAATTTTATATTACTAACCTGATGCTAAGGTCTGATCAATACTAATATGGAGTAAACTGCACTAGATGTACCCATTACTAAGTCAAATATTCACAATATGGGATCACAGCTCCATTCTACTGTGAGTTAATTTGTGATGAGAAATATGAACATGAATTATAAGCAAGCACAATGCCATTTGAAACAAAAAGTTTGCAAGAGTTGTTTAGTAAGTTTGCATACTTTTTTACATCCATATCAATAATGGGTAAGGTACTACTGAAGGTAAGTGGCACAAATTCTGTATTTATGAATCTCAAAAACTGATTATTCCTTTTATACAAGAACATATTACTTTGAAATATGATATTGAATATTTTGAATATTTAAACTATGAAATTTCCAGGTTTATATTCAACAGGGATGGGGGTTTGGTATTCAAAGTCTTATTTATTAAAAAAAAAAAAAAAATTAATTTGTTCTTGTTTGCAGCTTACGGACTGTAAAGTCCATACTTTACAGATCCTCACACCACCACTTCTGCACTTCTGTCAAGGCAGCAATGCAAGTGGTAATGGGCCACAAGATGAATTATAACATTGGTGTAATCCAGGTAAAAACAACCCCTTTTAGGAAAGGTGATGGGTTTGCTTTGCTTTAGCGTTTGCGTTTTGGTTTTTNATCGATTCACTCATATGGTGAAGACATTGTAAGCAGCTGTATCAGAAAAGCTGAGGATGGCAGAATATTGTGCAGGGGCAGGAACAAACTAGTAGTAATAATTTGGCACTGAAGCTGTTCCCTTGTGGAAATCCAGTTTTGCAGTTCCCTCACCCAAGCTATCATGATGAAGCAAACCCTCGGGTTGGAACAGGTCATGCACAAGCTTAAACTTACAATGTTCTTCAGTTACTTGAGTAAAACAGGTAGGTAGCACAATTTAAGGGCAGAAGAACCGATAGAGACTTTCAGACACAGAAATAAAAGAGTTTGGGGTATCAGAGGTTAAGAGATGCGGCAGCAGAAAGACTGCAAGACACAAAACCAAGGTTTCTGCTGAGTCCACTATAGTTTTGGTAACCAGGGAAGGGTTGAATTGCACTTCCCAGACTCTTCTACTAAATACCTTTTATATGCATCTCATAGTGATGATGGTCAGGTTTAACCTCAATAAAAGGTGTTTATCTGGGGGGAATTAGCTTCCAACAATAGTTTAGTATCTCAAACTGAATTTTACAGAAATCATGCATTACCCACCCATGCTTTTTCTTATCATTATAAACATTATTGTCTTAAAGCATGAAGAGACATGCCTCTTGGAGAGGGACCTCCAAGAGCCCACTGGATCTGACACTGAGTATTTGAGGCACTATCAGGGCACAGTGTGGTGGTGGGAAGACCTCAGGCTACGTGATTCAGCTCTGCCCATGCTTGCAGGGAGGCACCCAGCAGGATAAAAACCCTTGAGGACCCATGGGAAAGACTTTGCTCATTCTCATACTTGTCGAATTGACATGATGTGCAGGTGTAACCTGGGGAACAGAACTGCCCACAGTGCCATTCTGGGAAGAATTAGCAAGCAATGAAAATGCGTACAAACTTTAGAACTTTGTTTTTACATCCCAGACTTGTTTTGTAGAGCAGGACTTTACAGAAGGAAGTTTATCTTTTCCTGATAGACTACCTACTTCTATTCTGAAATTACTAAGAGATAATGGAGGCTCATTATGCAACTTTTGGATCACTTTCAGTACAAAAACTCACTGTAATTGGAATTCTGTCTTTAATTAGCTTCTTGATTTGATATTTGGGATTTCTGCAAATTGGCAGAGAGATTAAGAGTTGCTAATGCTCTTGCATGTAACCTTCACTCTCAAATTTCAGTAGCCTTTCTAAAGGATAGTACAACAAAATGTGAAGGGGAGTTTATAAATATTTATGGAGATTCTTTTTGATCTTTTTAAGTACACTTACTCTTCCTACTTAAAGTATTTATTTGCTAGGAATTCCTCATTACAGTTGTTATAATTTCTAGATATATAATGCAGTCTTATGTTAGGAACACAGAAATAGAATGCATCTTCTGGATCATGAAGGAAACGCTAAGAAATCAAATCATGTAGTTCATAAACTTATCAAGCTCCAACTCCATTTAATTACCCTCTCCACTCTATCTCCAAAAGGAAGGCTACACCAAAACCCTTTACATTTCGTAACTAGGAATTCCACTCTAGTTCCAGAACCCTGGTAATCCCTCACATGTAGAGACCCCTTCTAAAGCAGCTCCTGCTTTACATCGACCTCTGTAGAAGGACTACTGCAACATCACTCACGTGCTAGCTAACAGTTCTGAGCATGGGGGAACTACAGAAACAAATCTGCTGCATTTTTAAGCTATATTAAATTTTCATTAAAAATGACTGCCACTGCTACAAGAAGGAAGCCCTGCTTCTCATTCCATTCACAAGGTGTAATGGGCAGCAAAAAACTTTTAGACAGCTCAAGCAAGATGCGAGTGGAACTAATGTACCACGGACAGCACTGGGCTGTGGGCAGGAACTGAGTTTCTTTGTAAATATGTTATAAAAATAATACAAGGTTCAATTTTACTAATCTTGAGGTCAAGTGAACTCCTTTTGAACTTAATAAGACCAGTTTCCCTTTGAACTTCCTGCTCTTTACTCAGTTGTCACATTCAGAATACCTCCTGGGCAATACGAAAAGCTCCACAGTCTCACAGCTTCCTCTGTGAAGTCAGACTGAGCATTTAACTGAAAGGATAATTCTCATTTTCTTAAAAGTAAGTTGGTTTTGTTGGATTGCACACCTATATTCTAGGTATCTTGAGACTGTATAGTTTTAATACTTATTTTTCACAAAACAACAAACAGAGGCTTTACTGAAGTTAGGCACACTGAAAGCTTAGTACTGGTAGAAATGAAAATAAATCATTAGTGACGCATTTCAAAGCTGTTGATATAATACAGAAAAAAACACTACCATTTTTTACAGCAGACTGTTTCTGGGGCAATGAACCACCTCTATTCTTCTCTATGAGATTATGTTTTTTCCTCTTGTAAATTAATATACTGATAAGAAATTGGAAGTGAACAAAACTGGCTAGGTAGCTAATTAAAAAATTGTACTGTATAACTTTGCCTTCTCTCAAGAATATGCCAGCATGATGGAAATATTTAAAGATAAAATAAGGGAATGCAGGGACTTCACAGGCATACTTTTAATGAAATTTAAAAATCTTTCTATAAAAAGAAAATATTTTTTAAAGTTACAGGTAAGGATTTCACTTTCTGATCAATCAAATGTCTGTGGCTTTCTGACTAAATGAGATTGCTCCCATTTCCATTACTATCTCCCTAAGGAGATAGTAATGAACTTTTTTTACTATGAAACATCAAAAGCACTCTAGAAATTAAATTATCACATCAATATTATTCTCATTTTCTTTAAAGATACTATATGTGTATTTTTCTTCTAACAAAATAGCTCTGTTATTTCATTAGCCTTCATTTCTCTGAGATATGTAATAGTTAATGTAATATTACACGCTTGTTTTTCTGTCCCTGAACATTCATAATTTCCACGGAACAACCTATTTCCTGCAAATTTTACTGTTTTCTAAAATATGACCATCATTCCACTATTTCTATGGTTACCAACTAAGCTTTGTATAGTGTTAAGCAGTCACAAAATTAACACGTGCTTTTTCATCCCACGTACAAATGATCATGTCCTTCATTACAGAGTACTTCAAAACTGCAAAAGGGCTAAATACATCTGTATTCTCTGTCCACTGCAAGGTGTTGTTTTGCAATCCTATGCTCTGGCAAGGCTCTGAACCGCAACTCTACTGCATCAGTTGTTTTCCACGTGGTCAGGACTAGTGAAGACACATGAGGATCTTCACTTCCAAAATCAGATATGAACAGTAAATATACACATGACAACTTCCCTCGTCACATTTATCAGAGAATTAACCAGTCCTTTGAGGGAGCTTTCCTTTGTAAACTTGTTTCTCCCTGAATCTTTTCCCCCTCTTTTCTAAAATATTATCAGATCTCCAGGCTTCTCCAGAACCACCTTTTCTGTGAGCCTACTTGTTTTACCTCACTACACACTAAGCCAACATATTCCTGGGATGAATACAAATTAAACTCAGACTGAGTTCAAAGGAAATTAACTAATTTTTAACACTGAATCACCAACCTAAATAAAATTGTATATAGATGGAAAAACAAACCAACACAATTAAGAACATAAACCAGACAATTAGCAATATGTTCAGAACAGTACTTAAGTCAGAGAAGTGAGAAGTTTCCTTCATATTATTGCTCATATCCTCAAATTTTGACTTGTGTTATCTTATCCCAACCAAAAAACACATACTGGAATGTATCGTGACTGATACTTAGTGTTTTCTCTGGGAGTGTGTAGGTATGAACCAAAACTTTAAGACACATCATTATTTGCTGGCTCAAGCTTCAGTAATTTTTCTTTTCCCTTGCCCATGTTAACCTGCTTTTTCCCCAGAAAAATATACTTGGCAGATTTCTAGTATATTATATTTCACAAGCCTACCACAGAGCACATTGCTGTTCCTGCTATTACCTACTTCCAGTGAATATTCTTTACATTGAGAAACATCCATGACAAGGATGTACCTATATGTAATGTGCATTTATTTCACAGTGCTAAGGTTTTATAGTGGTTCATACACAGATTAAGTTCACTGAAGAACCTATTGAGCTACCTGAGGCTTCCTTCAGAAGGACCTTACCAAGAAGGAGCTCTGGAAGGGGAAAATGAGGTGCAGTTTAGATTCTCTGGTTCTAGCCTCTGATATGTGAGACATGCAGGACAAATGTAAAATTATTTTGTTCCAGCAAAATAATTCCCTTCCTGATTGCATGTGCATATCTCTTGTGGCTTATACAGGTATGATGTCTTTGGCTGTTCACAGGGTAACAGCAGAACACTGCACCTTCTTTGTGACTTATTCAAAACCACAATCAAACCACGATCTTCTTTGAGAAGGTGATGTAACAGCCAACTTGGCAGAGCGCGTAAACCTATCTTCACAAGAAGATGAACATAATAACTACAAATGACACCATCATTCGTTCTCATTTGATATTTTCTAATGCATTTTCTGCCTTTAATGAGACAGATTCCAACCCGGTTTGTAAAAGATACACAGTGATGGAAACACTCCACTGCCATTACTGGTCACAACCATCCAGATAGGCTGCATCACCCAGTCTAAACATAATGAGCCGGGGTTTGAGCCCTTTCAACACAGAAAAATAGCTGTAACATACATAGGAAATAATCACTTGTAAAACTAATGTTTCAGAAATATCTTACGTATTTCCATAAAACAATAGCTGCCCTAGCATAAGTATTTTCAACTTAGAACAAGAGCTTCTGCTTTTTCATATGCTAATAGACATGCTTCTAACCAGAAAAATGCATTAAACTGTTTTTTAAAAGTAAGTATTTTAATTTGTGAAATAGCGCAAGAAAGTCGCCTGAGTATCTGGGGCAGGAAGTGATTGCTTTACTGAACATACAACGCAAAGGAGGAAGGAACTAGTTTTATAGAAACACTGATGTGTAAACCAGCTCATAAGACTTACCACCTTTTCAAATGGAACATAAGTGATGAGTTTAAAGTAGCCACAAATGATTCCTGACCGGAATGTTTTAATCCTATTTACAGTGTAATACACAGACTGTTGCAGTCCTCAGTCACTCGCAGTTTCAGTCCAAAATCCTTTGAAATCAAAGCTCTGCATGGACTGTAGAAGGCTCAGGTCAGAATCTATATCTACAACACAGTGAGCAGAGATAAGGGTGATTTTTTAAAAGATTTTCTTGCTTCATACATGCCTAATTGTATTTCACTACATGGGGTCTTAAAAACTGCATTTTTTCAAGCACAATGTCTTTATGAAATTACACGCTGATTTGATCCTCTACGGCAGATTTCCAGTCATATTTACTGAATGGAGAGTGAAAGTTTAGAACTGAAGCAAGACTTCACTCCTACACCCTGCTTACCATCAGGTTCACTCCCCTTTCTTAGATATAAAACAGTGTAATTAATATTAACCTGATTCTCCCTATGGTTCCAAAAGAGCTTCCTCATGGGAAATCATGCCTTGGGGATAGAAGGAGAGAAAAAAATGATAATTGCTAATGCACAAAATATTAGGACAAAAGCCAAGCCTCATCGTAAGAGATGGAAGAAACGTGAAGACTATGGCACCAATTGTGATGCTTAGGCTGCATTTCCCCCACACTGCTGCTCTACCTGGCCTTTGCAATAAGCAAGGGAGTGGGAAGTGGAGAAGGGCTGTGGGGCTACGTCCACTGTTCTGGCAGAACCCCTTGAGTGATCTCTGGCAAACACCAGCAGTGACACTTGCCCTGTTTAGCCCCTGTTGCTCTCAGCCTCCATCTAACTGCTCTGTTTTACTGTGGGGAGACTACAATTTACACTTTACATTGCTTTTCAATCACTGAAAGCAAAATACTGGATAAATATAAATACAGATGAGCACACTGTTGTGAGATGTACTCTCCTCAGCATGATTTGCATGCTGCTTGCCCTTCAGCATAGGATCCTATACAGAATAGAAATGTAAAACTGTTAAAGGAGTTTAGAGATCTATTAGTGTGCTGGTTACCAAAACAGGCACTCACAGAGAAAACACTACTGACATCACAGAAGTGGAAAATGAACCATTATGAAAGGTTTGACTTTAATAGCTCTATGCACAGTTGCAGTACAATCTTAACTACAATCTTGAGCACATTCTTTCCATGACTGTAAATGAGGCAGTGTGTCCTGATTCATGCGAACAAGGGGTGTAGAACATCCACAGTATTCCAAGTCATTGTGATGAAGCAAGACAACCTGTGGCAGCCACAAATGTGGAACAGTGAGGCATTGTTTTTTTTATGTTATTGTTGTTGCCAAGACTGCTTGGAACATTTCATTGGCCATTGAGTGTAGCCCTTGACTCCATTTAAGTGCAGAAGAATGAAGAAGTATTTTAATAGACATTCACTGCCTGCAGGCTTAACTGTCTCTACGTTTCTAGTGAGGCAGGAGAAGACTATCATATTGGCAGGATAAGGACATTTCTGTCCCTGCACCACAGTCTGCTCTGGTGCAAATGGATATGCCCTAGAAGTGGATAAAGCCTTCACTAAAGTAACCACAATGATGGCAGTTCTTGTGCACTGATCCCAGTCCAGCTGTCCACAGGTTGGGCAGCAGTAAATCTGCCACATCTGGAAGCGAAAGAACAGCATGCTACGTTTGGGTGATCTTTGAATCTGTTGTCTTCATTGGCCTTCACATAACTGGGCTAAGCTGTGTCTTAGTATCTCAATTTTCTACAGTGCATAGATGTAAGCCGCAAAATCATTAGATGCGAGTCTGAACCTGTGGGGACTTTTCCATGTTCTGAATTGATTTTGGAAAAGAGCAGGGATCCTGGTGTTGCTTAAAAGAAGGAATAGACACTTGCGTAACTGCAGTGGTTATCCCTTGCAATCCCTCTGAGTATTAATTTCATTGCATCTGTAGCCAATCTCATTAGAGCTCTCCGAAGAGTTCAGTTCCTATTGACTGAGGAAACATTATAAAGACAATTGATTAGGAAAATCTATTCCAGCACATCTTCAACAGGAGTAGAGTTATTTCCACTGTGTATTTCGAAACACTTTTTTCGCACCAGTAGCACTTTCATAGCAAATGGCAGATAACTGAGATGATGGGATAGTAAGAGAATACATTTGGCATACACAGACTCCAAAGATTAACTGTGGGCTGGATGACAGAAACTATGCACTTCCACTTCTTCTTTATTGAATGACTACCCACAGTACCTTTGAGGCTGACATTTTCCAGGAAAATAAGGCAAGTTCAGTCTGTTGAGTTTTTTTTTTTCCTTAAAGGCTGACACAGTCCCTCAGCAAGATTCTTTCAGCCAGCAAGTTTCCTTCTTTCACGTTTTATCATATAAATAATATTATTTATAACATTTGTATAATAACTGTTTTATTGTGTTCACCTTCATTGTAACAAACAAGTTAAAATAGGCTGTACTAGAAAACAAACAAAATTCTCAGTCTGAAATGCAATATAATGCAGCCTTGACACTAATGGGAATAAATGCTGCCCTATTTCTAAGTCTTCTGCCTGTGAAATTTCTTTCCTAAGATCTCCAAGAATTTAGTTGGGTCAGCTCAGTTCCAATACCTGCTGCTGCTCCATGGGTATTTTCCCACTGGTGAACCACAGTGACAGAAATCAGGCAGAGAAAAAAACTCGCACAGCTTTTTCATCATAACTTTTAATATACAGACTGCTAGCTCTATTGCAACCAACAGTGTGAATCATGTTCTTTTAAAGGTCATCAGTTCTAGCTCCTACCACAAACTTCTCCAAAATACACATTCAGATTTTCTGTCTCTCCTGATGGAAAAGAGTATTGTAAAGACACAAAACGTATGTGTCACTCTAACCAGTGCTTTCATACAGCAGATACTGTTTTTCTTGAAATCTATCAGATTTTAAAGCCTCCTTTCATGCACACCTGGAAATAACAGCATGACTCCCATCATGGGTTGAATGTTCTCAATAACTGGAAATTCACCCTGTTTTTGCAAAGTGAACTCCTGCCACTGCAATATTGACCAGAATATTTGGGAAATAGCACAGCACTCAATAAACACTGCAGAAGTAACGCTTCTTTTCCTCTCTCTTTGTGTCTAAGCTTACACACCTATAGAATCCAAAATCTTTGGTACTCTTGAGGGTTATTTTTTCACCCTTACATACGTGCAAAGACTTTACAAGGTTCACTTGCAAGGCTGAGGTTCCCTTCTGTAGTCTGAATATAGTCCTCTCTGGATCTAGAGGTTTAACATTATCTACCTGTCAGTGTATGTCAGGTACTCTAAGTAAGGAAAGGTGTGCCCTTCCAATCAGATGTGCCTGCGATAAAAACAGGTATAAACCAGAAGACAATAGGCAACACAGAGCAACTTTGTTCATGCTAATGAAGTTAAATAATGGTGGACAGTGTTGAATCCTGAAGGAGACAGTGAAATAAGAGGACAGAGAAGAATTCACATATTGTTCCTTCTCTCAGATGTCAAAAATTCCTGTGCTACTGCTTAATGGACAGTCAACAATGTAGGGGACATTTTATCTGTGCTTTCTCTCTGGCTGCGTTTGTAACATTACGCTTTAAATATTCCAATGATGGGAAACTTCCATTCCATTACTACCAACTGTCTGTGAGCTGAGAAGCAAGTTTACCAATTACAGAGTGTACGATACACTTGACTGCTGCTGTCTCAAATGCAAACCAGCAGGACAACTACAGTTATCTAAATGCTCACTAATTCATACAAGCAATGTCTTTATTTAGAAAAAAACGTTGACATAGCATGTTATTCATCTCAGATGGACTCAAACTTAGTAAGATATGTCTGTCCAGCTTTCCCTTCCAAATGGGCTTCAGCCAGACTGATGCAGACATTATCTGTGAGCATGCCACCAGATGAATGGTGCAGAGGCAAGGCTGAGCTGCTGAGCAGGCTGCCAAGGTGATTAGAGGGAGACATAACACTTTGTCAGAGGATATACCTGAGTGAGGCCTGGGGATGACCTCAGTGTAGTGAAAAAATGGTGCTGACTGTCTCTCTCTTTTCAGTCCTGTGTTTTGCAGCAGCAAGGGGAAGACGAAGCAGGAAGTTTCTTAATAGACATATTCAAGATGCACTCAGTCTTTGGATAAGAGAAGTATAGCATTAAGTGGCTTTATGTGCATGAGAAGGTTTGGAGGCTACAAAATTTAGCAGACATAATAGTGATTTTTTGATGGTATAAACAGCTTTCAGGGAAGAATTTCCTGTCCAGTGCTGTTTCAAGGTAGGGAGAAAGTGTATTTGTTGTGTTTGTAATAGAATGCAGTGACAAGGGCAGAGGTAAGGTGAAAAGAGGTACACCTGAGGCTTGGCAAATAACAGGCTGGGTATTCTTGTAGGTTTTCCCAGATTTTGTGTGAGTAATTTCTCTTTTTTTTTTTTTTTTTTCCACTGAGTGTTTTAGTCAATTACCCTAAAAAGTGGTAAATGTAATAAACATGACTTATGTCTGCATAGGTCTGTGTGGCACTGAACATGGAAATACCATATTAAAATACTACATGGAAATACCACAACATTAAATATTTGGTGATGAGAGGAAAAAAAATATACATAAGAAATTATTGCCTGACAGAATCCACTCTTACCCTAATGAAAACCAAAGGTGGCTTGTTAAGCTAGTTGTGTTACGCTAATGAAAAACGGCCTAAGAGAGGACTCTGACACTTAGTTTTCTAAGTTTAGTCTTTAAAAATCCAATGAGCTCCTTCTGACATAGACTCTAAGAATCTGAAGCACTCGGAAAATGTTAGAAAAGGAATTCTCTGCTTGACACTTGTAAGAGCCATACCCTTTAGCAACTGCACCTGTTTGCCACTGTCTCATTTCCAACACTTGTGAGGGAAACATTAAGAAAGAATTACGCAATAAATTGATCACTTAGGTGTAAATTTCAATCCTTTTTTGGCAAAAGAAATGTCTATATGAAATGCAGTTCATACACCTTAATTAGAATTACTCAGCTGAGGGCAATTTGAGTTATTTCTTGAAGAAGAAAAAGAAATCATTTTTGAAAAAAAGAACTGAAGGAATGGCACTCTTACGTCAGCCTGGCAGATAGAAGTTGTGAATGTAAACTGTTTTGACATGGGGAGCTACTTAAAATCCAAAGTTTAACATAAGATCTCATTGAGTTAAAAAGCAGAAACAAATTGCAGAAACTTAATTTCTAAAATCACATATACATACATATTGACTGTACATGGTAACACAAAGGAGATGGGCTAGAACGCCTAGAAAAATACATAGTTTACAGGGGCTGTAAAAGCAGAGAGAGGAAAGGTAACTAGGCTGATGGCAGACTGTAAGATTGAGCTGTATTTCAAATTAAAGTACCACAAGACTTTCTAGTAAATGCCAAGTGAATTCAAGGCAAGACTTATTTTCTCTCTTAGAATATATTCCTATTTCCTTGTTCCTTAGATTATACTTCCATTCCAATGACCCATAAATGTTGTGGCAAATCTATATCAGTGGAATACAATAAGCTCTGGCTACACTTCCAGTGCTGTTTTCTACTCATGAATATTTAAATTGATAAAAATCCCAAAGAGCCTGTATCAATATTGTTTAGGCTTTGAACTGCTACAAAGCGGAAGAGCTTGCAAAATAATGTCCTGTTGCCTCTGTTCCCCAAATTGCACAACAGGCTCAGGGATAGCTTTGTCTTCCCCTTGTGTTTTCTTGCACTCTATTTCTTAGTCTTTCAATCTTAGGTTATAATGCTAATGTCACTGGGCATTGATGTGGAAGATTTACAAATGCCTTAATTTCAAAGCAACCATTTGAGGCAATAAACTAAAATATAAGGGATTAGAAACAATTCCTGTTACTGAAAAGCACACGTTCCGAGTTTGTTAGCAAAATAAAAAAATCCATCTGTAGCAAAGACAGCAGTTGCTAAACAGAGACACGAATTTCAGCTGTGGTCAGGGAAATATAATCAGTAGAATGTAACAGAAACCAGTGTCTCTTAAGGAGATGAGATTGCAGGAACATATAAACTTTATAAAAGGAGGTGCACTGTTAGGCTTGGTCCTCTGAAGATAATAAGAATCAGAATCTCATCAAAAGTGTTATGATGGAGCGGGGAAAAAATTCAACCTGATTTGGACTGCAGACAGAAGAGATGATTTGAGCTCGGAAACAAAGAAAAGTCTGCTCAGCAGCTAGTGCTTTTAAAGAAGGGTAAATTGAATTTAGCAGTGGCATGGAGATAATCATATAAGAGATTATTTTTATGATATACACTGAGACATTTTCCATGTGGGAAATCAGAATGTCAGAGAGAAAATGCAGCTAAATTATTTCAGTTTACTTTTCTCTTATTTTTCTCTTACGTTCACTTTGAATGTATTGCTTTCGTATCCCACAAAGAAAAAACCCAAAAGGTGTATTTCTGTTTCTGAGCATGCTGCACGCTATGTACCTGTTTCAGTGAGGCCAAGGCAAAATACAAGTGTTTAGCAAATATAGAGCAAAACAGAAATTTCAACAAAATATTTTCAAGAAAACCCTCAATAATTAAGAGAAGGGTATAAACTGGATTATGCAAGTTTACTGGTATAATCACTTATTTCAGTATTCTGATCTTGCTCTGCTTATCTGGCATAAACATTTTTCATTAGTCTTTCACACTCCCTTCTGTGAATAGGTACCTTAGTCACTTGCTCTCCACAGAGTCCACACATCACATAAAATCCTATTCCAGTGCCTTTCAGGGATTTGCCTTTATTAACAAAGAAAGTAAGATCAACTTCAGCTCAAAACTTCTGTTGATGCTGTTTCATTTTATTAAGCCTGTTTTTAAGACGACTACTTTGGGACTTCTGAGCCCACACCCTAGATTCTATCTTTTCAGGCAGCCATTTCCCCCTCTTATATCCAGAAGTTATGAGTCATCTCCCTCACTGAGCCAAAAAATGCCTCTTAACCTTTTTCCAGGCCTGAGAGAATAACAGCAGAAGGATGTGTGCAGGCAGATTCTAATGACCTTTTAAATCAGAAAGACTGTGTGGGACAGAATTTGGTCCTAAAGGTCTTTCAGAAAACACACATTAGAAAGTAAATGCTAATTGAGCTGTCATTTCAGATAGCATGGCACACTGCAACACTGTCTAATATCTACCAATGAGAATAGTTCCCAAGTTTAAACTAAGTTAGACAGAGTGATGGTTCTTAAGTGTTGGTGGCAATGATTTCTTCTAGTATGCCAATATTTCATTATAATTTTGCAGTCTGTGTGTGATCTTGCATTTTTCTTCCATACATAAAGGTAAATCACTCGCCCTTCAGAAGGTGTGAAACCAAGTTAAGGCTTTGAACAGAACATGTATACTCATTTTGCTGAAATGTCTTTGTTCTTACACTTGTAACCACTATACTGCTGCCAGTTGTAGGTTCTCAAAAGCAACACGGGCAGATCCTGACAACCAGTATATCTGGACAGCTGGAAGTTAGCAATGCACCAGAAACATATTTTCAGGCTGCTCTGTGAAGAGTTGTTTCTCACCAGGTAGAAGGCAGGCAAATTTCTATGACCCCACAATATGATACACAACTACAAGGGTAAAAGAATGTTGTCCTCCCAATGAGTATATAAAATGGAGCTTCAGCAGAAACGGATATCAAGTAATGGATGTGCGGTCTAATCGGCAAGACAGCTATGACACATTAATTAAAAGAATATTTAATTCAAAATTGAGCAGCCAATAGGAACACCCAGCAGAAAAGTACTTCTTTTCAGAAAACACACAAAATGTAGTATCAAGCATGTCAACTTGGAAAGAATATGATAGGTTATTCATTATAGCTTAGTTGGCAAAGTGCATTCTTACATAAGGAGAAGGAAGTCTACCCTGACCATTCCATATTGCTTAGGTAGTTGTAAAGTGCCTGTGAACTATCTCATGTTCATTTTATCCTTTCATTAACATCGATCATTACCCCAAAACTACTGAATAATCAGAGACCTATTGTAACACACTAAATAGTATGTTTCAGTGATGCCTATACAATTTTAGTCCACCAAATGCTACAGGAAACAATACATTGATTATGGGTGGGACTAATTAAGGTACCTGAACATTGCAGCAGTGTCTGTGGCTCTCCATAATCTTGTTCTCCAACAGCCATCATTTGGTGTAATTGATGACATGTTTGTGAGTCTGTTAGTCTCACAGAGGCTTTAATGATATACAAAGGTAGGAATGAGAGGATGTGGGTCTCTCGCATTTCAGCTCACATTTGTCATTTCAGAACATTTCCATGAGATATCAAACATTATTGTATTATAAATTTTCTTACATTATTGTAACAGAAAGTAACTGTGAGAGTTTTCTCCATCTCAGTACCACCACAGTTCTGAGAACAAAGTGCTGGTCACATTGTTTAAAAAATGCAACAATGCTATGTCCTTCCCTGCTCTTTCCCCACACATTCTTTGTCTTCTATCTGTTAGGGGATTTATTCTCAGAACAATATTCTCTGCTGTCACAAGAAATCTGCAGCAGAAGTCTTGTATTTTTTCAAGGTGTTTCACACTGTTTGTATTTTAAGGTTAGAACACAGTTTGATTTTTTTTTTCTTAATGTGTCCTGGCAACTAATAATGGAAATCAGCATTGTCAAAAACAATAAAAAAGTTTATAATTAATTGCCAACATTTTAATACAAGTACATGCAGTAACAGGTTGTGAGCCGGTAAATGCCTCTTAATTTGATTAGCTTTAAATTGATATGTTTACTTGTATATGTCAAAGTTAAGCACAGGAAGTACTTACAAACTTAACAGTATGAGGGGTTTAGACTATCTAACACCGTAAATTACATTTTTTTCCCAAGACTGGTGGTACACAGATTGCTTTTCATAAGCCAGCAACCATCTGCATTACTTGAGGACAATCTTTACATCTACACTTCAGGTGCCTTACCACTGAAATTACAACCAGGGACTTTCTTCAGCAAACTGGTATTAAACAGCTAAAACCATAGAAGTTTATAATTAATGTGTGGTAGCTTAATTGTACAACCATAATTGTACAATTGAACAAACGCAGCAGCTTCAGAGTGCAAAGACAATTTTTCCTAATTGAAATTATGGAATGTATTTAAGCAAGTACAAATAGACTAGACACTGGAACATACATAAATATTCATTAATAGGAATCCAGTGAGATGGCTAATGTCTGGCCTTCAGTCTCAGAAGCCAACGAGCCACAGAAAAAACCTTTCTCTGGAGAGTTATTCAGCTCACATGCCTTAATTACCATCTTTTACTGGATGAAACCACCTGTTCCTGAAGCACCTCTCTCTAGGATGTCCACTAGCTGAGACAGGATGCTTAACTTTTACATGGGAAAACACTGGGGACATAAATTCTAGAGTAAATGTATGTCAGAAAAATCAGTTTAATATCCTGGGTGTACCTACCATTTATCAGGCCACCTACATTTATCTTCTCAAGCATATTAGCTATAGAAGGCAGCTGAACTCTCTAAGTCAGTTTTAAGGGAGTTCTGGATGACATGTTATGAATAGTCCTGCTTCCACATAGCTTCCATCAAGATTTTAATTTGTCTCCCTATTATTTAAAAAAATAAATTAAATATGGAATAATATTAGATTTGTAGAGAAGTTACAGTGTTAACTTACAGTTTTAAAGCATTCATTCATTTCAACGGTAAGAACCCTATTAAAAATAGCAAAGTTTAAATATTTGGGAAGGGAAAAATATTTGGAAGGAGAAAAGAGTTTGCAAAGCATTTCCAAATGTAGAAGTACTCGTATCTTTGGGCTCATTTCCTCACTTGTTGATTCATTTTAGGTTAAAGTGGTTTCCATTTAATATTATCTGTATTTTGGCTACTATTTTTGGTGCCTTCAATTGTCTATAATTACCAGCATATGCTGCTCGTCTAAAAACCGCTGTGCCATCTTATTTTTATCATTTATAGAAGAACTTTAAAAGTCTAGATTTTTAATTCAGATTGGAAAAGTGAATCAGTGTGAATTCAGTTTCAGAAGTGGACAGTATATCAGTAAGGGCTTTGCAAGCAGACAGGTTGGTTGGCTGATAATCGGTTGGAAAACCTGATTTTACTGCACAACTTCTTAAGCATTTGTAGAAAATACAATGCTGCTGTAGACCAAAGAGGTTCCTTTTTAGATCAGAATTAATTTTTGTTTCAGTGAAGTTATGATTTCAATTAGACCTAACCAACACCATAAGCAACCATTTGTACTAGTATTCTGAGGAGACTTGTATATGCAATACATGCAACATATAAAGCTCTATATTTGGGCAGAATTTTATTTGCAATCTTTAATGGTTTTTAATATTAGAAAACACTTGTGAGGTATGGTGCATAATTTGCTAGCTTACTCAGTTGTACAAAGATAGGATTTTTGTTAAATATTAATTTCAGTATTTTCATTATGACAATGTAGCAGCATAATTCATCTTAAAGGAAATTAATATCTTCCTTACTCTTCTCAAAAAAACCCAGAGTAATATAAGAAATGAGTTCTGTAATGGCTTGCTGCAGAAAACCTCAACTGTGTTATTTTAACAACAAAAGACCAGAAATGCAACGAATGAATGTGTGAGAGTACCCTGATGTAAGAGGAACAGGCACGACTTGGATTGCTAACAGAGCAAGACCCATTACATTCTGTAGCATTCACAGAGGTACACAGGTGTGAGCAATATACAGGCAATGCTAATAACAACATTAATGCATAGATTCTGCTTCTTCATTCTCAACAAGTGGTAAGTGCAGCTGTTGAGGAATCTTCAAAGGGAGCCACATTAGCACCCTAAGTTTTGGGCTCGGTTTATGCCAGACCCAGTTTCACCATAATTTAGAGCATAAAGACATATTATAATCACACTGGGTCTGTGAGAGCCCACGGCCCTTCAGTGCTTTGGAAAGGAACATGAAACATTTTTTTTCTAGCTAATATTACAATTTTTTAAGGTTTCTGGAACCAGTCTAGTACCCTGACAGATGAAGTCCTCAAACACCTGGGGCAGCATAAAAGAAATCATAAAAACATCCCTGCTTAGGCCCCTCCAAATGTCTCCCAGAAGTTTTCCTCCACCATAATCACTTCCAAAAAACCCAGACAATGTATATAGATCATGCATCTGGTGAAGACATAAGTGAGTAGTTTTTCATTGTATTCCTGTATTCAGTTGTAAGCCAGTGGGACAGTTTATCTTCTTTTCTTTTTCTTTTTTGGTATTTTTATTGTGCTTTATGCAAGAAAGATCCTGGGCACTGTAGTAATACTAACAATTAAATAACATTCTTATGATCCGACAAGCTATTCTACCCAATTCAGGAGCAATCTGATGAAATTCACTGACTCAAACTATCTGGACTCATTTGCCTTAAAAACCCTAAGGAATAGACCAGTGTTACAATTTCAGCCCAGAAAAAATTAGGATATTAAACCATTTCATAGAGGGAGACATATATCTCCAGTTACAGTACACAAAATAAAAAGTACAGTCAGTAGCTGGGTAAGGAAGTAATTTTCCTTTATGGTACAGTTATAAACCAAGTACACTACAGTAGGTGTTAGTATTATTAATCACGTTTGTGACAGTAGTGCCTAAAACCATGCAAAAGATGAGTCTCATAGGATTTTGTACTATGCAGAGATACACAGAAAAAGACCATCGCCATCCTGAAGAGTTTATAGACAAGGTAAACAACATAGCTACTGGAGGGGAAAGTGGTAAAATAAATGAGCAGTGTGAGCAATGCAATCACAGCAAATGTTAGTTTTGCACAGGAAAGAGGGAACAAGAGGCTTAGAAAGGACAAGGGGGAGGGGGAAAAGGGGGCAGTATTAAAGGGACAGCTCAAACAAAAATGACAAGACAAAGAAATGTAAGTGAGCACAACCAGGATAGAAACACTTGGGACAGATGTGAAGTACAAGGTGAAGGGTGGTGGCAGAGATTCAGAGCAGACATCCACTAAGTAGAGGGGCAAAGACAAACCTGCCAAAAGTGCAGAGATAGCTGAAGACCACAGGTAGCCAGCTGAACTGCTGGCTGCACTCTCGGAAACCTCTATTTTCCCACAGCATTGCTCTGGAGCTGGTGGGAGCCTCCTTGGCAGGTCAAGAGGCATTTGGGAACAGGTTCTGCTGGATGCATATGAGACAGATGACCCACTGATTTGTTCTTGTATTTTTGCTCTTACATCATTGTATTTTGAGATGACCATACTACAGAAAACCACTTATTTGCAATTTTGGACCAGAGAAAATAAAAAATAAAGCATATATGGTATCTGCCTTAAAAACTGTATCAGCCATAACTCTTTGATTGAACCAAATCAGCTCTGCAATGAGAATAAAGTGAAATTAGAAATATCCATTCCTGAGTAGATACTACTTAACTGATGCAAGTGTATCTCAAAGAATTAGGATGACTGTCACTCATTATTATAGCTTTCTTGTTCAATATCTACTGACATATTTTCTCTGCCCTAAGCATAGAGTTAGATGGTAGTGAAAATCAGGCTGCACATAAAATCTTTTTAACAAACAGCAATGATAATTGACAATACAAAATTAATGAAAATGTTGGCAATAGTGTGGGTTTTTTTCCATTTGGTGTCACCAGATGAGTTTCACAGCAGAGAAGAAAAAGGCACATATTATCCATAAGACTGCATGCAAATTAATGCCGAAAGCCATTTGGATACAATTTCCTAGGGCAGGTCCTGTTCCCATAAACAGCCACATGAAGGGAAATTTCTGACCCTTGAGAAAATCCCACAGAAGTCTGTGGAATCTTGTGGGAGACCATTTAGTCTGGAAGGCTCCGGTTTCAGAATACAACTGAGAAATTATCTTCATGGTGGTCGTTATTTACTGGGCAGGTACTCAACCTAGAATATACTGAATATGAAGACTTGTTGGTTCAAGTACATTAAAGAGATGGTCCTACAGTAATGCTTTCATAAAAGGATTGTAAGACCAATAAGCCATATAAACAAGGGATGTGTATGCACACATATATAAGAGGAGGTAATTTTATTTCTGCAGGTAAAATTGGGAGACCTTAAAATAAACAAATGCACACAATTCTGGTGGAAATGTAAATGAAATAAAAAATTAGAGTAGCTGCAGAACAGAGAGTTGGGGTTTTTTTTTTGGTTTTTTGTTTTTTCCTAAATTGTATTTTATCTTCCTTAAAAGATCTTCCTTAAAAGAAAACTGAACCATACCTGGTTAGTGTATATGTGCTATCAAAAAGGAGAAAATACTAAAAGGATGTTAATTCCATCAAAGAAGAGCACTGGAGTTAGTGTCCTGAAGCTGGAATAAATGTCTGGAGACAAGCAAAATGTACAGATTGTCATGGAGTATAGTCATCCACTAGGAAAACAACTGAAAAAAGCAACAGATCCTCTATCATTTGATGTCTTATACATCATTCAGAAAGACAGTTCCTCATTAATTTAAAGTGGTTTAGATCAACACAAGAATAACTTGGTGAAATTTAATGATTTCTGAATGTTAAATGAGGACATATCTGTACTAGGTACAAAAAATAAACAAACAAAAATGACCCAGCTCTACATGAATAACATCTCTCACAGCTGAGGAAGGTTTGGCTTTCTGAGAGTGACAAAAAGAACCCCAGCTCCTTGAAGCAATCTTCCTGAGAATTCCCAGCTTCTTAGCCTTTCCCTAACCTTCCCTTTCAGTTCATCTTCCATATTCTTCCTTTTATCTTTTTTAAAGGAGGTTTTTCCCTGTACAACTGGCATACAGCTATTTAACTATCTCAGTAAACAACAGCTGGAGATGAGGAATCTTCTGTCATTGCTACTCGCCTGACTTTTCGTAGAAGATATACCCCCTATCTAGAATGCAGCAGTTTTTCTTTCTTTCTTCCTTTCTTCCTTCCTTTCTTCCTTCCTTTCATAACAATACCTTTATGGCCATCTTCAAATTTACTTTTTTCTATTAAGGCAGACTGTAATGCCAAGCTGATCAAGGAAACACTGCACAGTTACCAAAATACACTCCATATTTTCTGAATTCAGTGCTAACCTCTGTGCGTTCGCAATCAAAGAAAACTCATGTGGAATTAATGTTGTAGGTTTTAAGACAGAGAAAGAAAAACAATGAAACTACTTAGGAGCACCCAAGCAAATAATAAACATCAATCCAACAGCCACACAGGAACAGCTCCTTGGCCCTGTCCAGCCCATGACGTAACTGCCAAGGCAGAGGACAAAGAGATGAGGGAATATTAAACTTTTCAGGACTTTGAGAAACTGATATAGCCAGAAGCACAGTGAAGAGTTCAAGGTTTCTAGAGTAATGAAAGCAAAAGCTGTCAGCTTGACCAGAGATAATACAGGGAGCCTGAAAGCAGGAAAGGTTTCTCCTTGTCAGATATGGAACTAACACACTTGAGGGGAATTTATTTCTTATTTTTTCTTACCAGCTTTTGTAAATAAGTCACCCGCACAAAGTGCTATTGTTGCTTGACCTTCTGCTTGCTTTTGAAGGTTAAGTAATAAGTAATGAATTATGAATTATTTATAATTAATGAATAAGTAATGATCCATTTCAGAGTGACTGGGTTTGACTTGCTGATCGCAGTATTTCAGGAAGAAAAACCTTGTAGCAATAATAGGATCATTCCGTCCAAAGAACATGAAGAGAAAACACATGGATAAAGGCTCTATCATAAAAGTCTTCAGAAAGGGGTGGAAGAAGCCAGGTTAATTTCTAAGGACTGTCCTAGAAGCATCTCTCCGGGAAGAGGGTATTAGGTACAATTTCAATCTCCAAACGAAGAAGTTAGTTCCTAAGCATGAAGACAGAGAATCCCTGTTCCTGTTTTCTGGGAAACCCTCCAAAAAGGGAGCTTGCAGATAACACCTGCAGGGAGCTCTGAACAGATGCATGTCACAGTGTGCTTGCAGTGTCTTAGTCGGTGTAGGCTTAGCAATGCCTCAGGCTGGCTACACATGAATGGTACTCAACATCACTGCTTACAGGTATTATAGCTCTGTAATGTTTACCTTCAAAATCAATACTTTAGAGAGGCTTGACTGCATTGTATCAACAGTGTGGCACTACAGGAACTGCCACTAAACAAATATCCTCTTCAGGACTGAGGACCTAGGACAACCATTCCTAGGCCAGGTAACAGAGAGAGGCATTATCAACATAACATGGTATTTCTTTTTCCTACCCTGCTTTCTTCCCACTAATTCCTCCTACCATAGTAAGTTCTCCTGTACTCTGTACCTTCTATCTTCTACTCCATATTACAACTCTGACAATACTCACTCCCCTTTCTCTTACAATAATCACCTTAATTTTTTATTTGGTTGAAAAGATGTGCATGCTCTAGTGGCCAAGACTGTAAGGATTTTTTGGGTTTGTATGGTTGGACTCAGTGATCTCAGAGGTCCTTTCCAGCCATGACAATGTTGTGACTCTGTGACAAGACATGTTATTTGCCCCTCCAAAGGACTGAGAGGCATTGCTCCACTCAGACAAGCAGCATGCATTTATCTTTTGGCGAGAAGATGCTTCCTCCTATTCGAAGGAGTGCTCCTCTGGCTGGGCTTCAGTGGGGACTCAACACACACCCTGTGGCTACTTTTTTGATGAACTTTGCATTGTGTCAGTGGCCCGCACAGCACTTTGCTCTCCACTGCATGAGGGCAAAACTAGGTCACAGGCATGGTCTTCAGCTACAGAAAAAATATAAGTCTGCAACTCTTACAGACATGAGGAAGAACCCTGGGAGAGAACAAGAGATGCTTAAAATGTGCTTAATTTCCTACCTGTATTAGTTTTATCTGTGTGAAAGATTTAGGATTTTGAAGCATGAATTCAGAAACGTTAAGAAGGGTCCTAACCTGCTGCAAACTCAAGTTTGTATATACAAATTTACTTATCTTTCACTAACAGTTTTGCCCAGTATCAGGAAAACATGTAGCTGGGAAGATTTGCTTGAACAGCTCCTCACTGAAACTGAAGATATTTTGCTTTCCTTACAATTTCTTTGCTGCTGACTTCACTTTCCCATTTTCACGTGTGCTGAATGTCACCAGAGTGTTCACTGGATAGTTTGACAAGCAGGTCCTCTGCACTGGACTCTACAAAAGCTAGGAAAAATCCATAATCTCACACTGGATTTGATAGAGCTAAACAATACAAACCCATGACATATGAAAAATGACAAATAGGTCATGTATCTAACTGTGAAACAAACTCCGCAGGGGATAGTTTCAACATAACATCTGTTATTTATAAAAAAGGTTATGTGTTGGGTTTATTCATACCCTTTTTAGAGAAAAGCACACTTAGTCCAACTAATAAGTTGTCCAAATTGATTTTACACACGTGTTTTTATTTTTGGATTTACAGATTGCATCTATTTATTTGATTTTCCTCACATCAAGTGAGGGGAATTAAATATTTACTATGTTAGCATGAAACATGCTTTCCTTAACACACTTTTTTCTATCCACAGTAATTAGAGTGGCAGCACCATTATTGGTAGTTGTTCCCACAGTTTCTATTTCTCTACTCAAATCCAAATTTGCTTTTGTTGTTGACTCAATCACTCTAGATAAGTTTCTTTGGAACTTATTACCAAGAAGTGTTCTTAAAAACAGAGCCAAAGTCATTTGTATTGCCCTGAAGGAGCTAATTCAAGGCATTTTTAAATAGATCATAATGTGGAGTCATTTTCCCAATTTTGCTTTTTGTCAAAGTGATTTTATTGTATCTTAATAGTTTCAGCAGAATGAAATATCACTAAATGTGCTCCAGAGAAACAAAAGGAAAAGTGAATTTTACTATAATCACCAATTCTGCATGCAAAGCCTTACTAGAATAGCATTTTAATTTAGCAATATACTAGAAGTGTATGTTTGTATATCTACATACATATATAGATGTATGTACACACCATAAAGAAATTGACTGATAATTCTGTTTATACCTAATTGCTGCACAGATATCTACCAGAAGCACAATCTTGCTAAGAGCTAAGATGTCTACCTGTAACATAAACTGTACAGGATTAAGAAGGAAAAGCAGGAACTGAAGCAGGAATAAAGGGTAGGAGGAGAGGCTCTCTTTTGACCATTTGATGTTAAATATTCTAACTTTTTTATTATAATTATAACTAAAGAGATATTATCCCTTTATTGCACATAAAAGTAATGTATTATCGTTTTGGAGAAAATATGAAGCTATGTCATAAAATATGTTAATCTCAAATCACTGATCCAGAATACAACAGTATCAATACCTTCATTATTTCATTAATGAACAATGACCAACAAAGAAATGCATAAGTATTTCATTACATGAACCTTTGTGAAGTTATGTGTCCACTGTATGACTAAAATTTAGAGTTTGTATTTTTAGAAATCTGTATGTATAGGACTTGTACTTTTTTCTCCGAGTCCATATATTTTGGCACATTTTATTTTTCTATACACACAGAAGAAAAAGTTCTACTACAAATCGCTTTTATTAGATGCTACAAGCACAAAATAACCTCCCATCTTCACCAGGATTACCACATGCATGTCTGGAATAGCAGTCCATGTCGAGACAAAGGCAGTGATGCTTTCCCTGTACCAACAGCCCAGAGTCTAGTTGGGGGTGGGGGATTTGCGGGGAAGGGCAAGGGGCTGGAGGTGCCACACATTGGCACTGCACAGTTAAATATGATGGCCATGACCTCTCAGGGGCTGCTGTAAATGTTTGCACGTGGTTAATGATTTCTTTTGCCACCCTGTGCATGTTAAATGCTAAAATGCCACCACTGCAGGCTATGTGCTCTGGCATTTTCTTCCCATATCTCAGCCGTAACTGCTGGCATCGCGAGCGCCTTCTGTCTTTGGGTGAAAGTGCTGAGGATGCACCTCCTCCTCTGGTCTGACAGAGCCCAAAGACATAAATCCTACTTTCAGAGACACATCAATAATTCTTATGTAGAATTATTTGTCTCACCTACATTTGTCTCGCAAACTGTTTCACAAAGTGGTGCCGAGCCCACAGCTTGAGGTACAAAGGAAAGTAGCAGCTCATTGTACCAAGTGGATGTCAGCTGAAACACATGACTACAACAAAGGAAATACACAACAAAGGGGTTTGGAATTGATCTCACCGTTTTCATATTTTATTACTGCTTCAGTGCAATTCAGTAAGTAACAATTCATCATAAAAACACAGTAAATGCAGTTAATTGACATCTATTTCACTCTAGTACCATAGCATGGTTCTGTATCTTAAGGAAACTCCTAGATGATTAATGTTTGGGGTTTTTTTTCCCCTCTCTCAGGCTAATGAATCTACGGCATTTTACTTTCTGGAGCTCTAAATGATATTGCATGCTCTACCATAACTGATCTAAGTCATAACACTCCACCTGAAGACACAAAAGATACACTCCTTTCTCAAAGTGTCATATAAATTTTGGAGGATGTTTTATAATTACTTCAGTGCAGCAAGTATATTAGAGAGCTTGTCTCAAGTGTTTCTATTACTGTAAAGAAAAACTAAATAGTCATTTAAGCATTGCTTTTAATATCTTGGGAGGGTGTTTATACTGCTTCACCTGCAATTACCTCATCAGGTTTTTGCAGGGTGCTTGATAAAACAAGAGATAAAGTCACACATCAGTAGATAAACTTATTTCATTTAAGGCACTAAATTCATTTAAGACACTAACAGTGAACTTCAGGCAGTAAGAGTTGAAGAGGAGGAGATAACCTGCACAAAGCACCCCCACACGAAGTATACTGTGATTAGAAAACAAAATATAAGGAAAATTTTCCTCACTGGCTTTGTGTACCAGAAAGGAGTCTCTAGTACAAATTCCACCCTGTCCTCTTCTGAATATCAAGTGAGCCTCACATTTTGTAGATAATGGTTTCAGGGCTGGAAGGTCCTGAATTAATCTCTGTAGCATTAAGTAAAAACAATTCTATCTTAGAAAATATATAGAAGTATTGATTGCATCAATCTAACAATTATAAAGAGATTAAAAAAGAAGATGGAAAGAAATGAAGAAACCTGAATTCCTTGGAGACAAGTGTTTAAGCACTGCACTCAGGGTCACCCCAACAGGACTGTACATGGGGGTTTTATTCTTCCCCACCTCATTCTCCCAGTAGAAGGTCAGAATTTCCTGAACAAGAGTGATATAATTAGCAAGCAGTGCTGTTTAGTCATTCTTCCTCTTAACTGGCAACTGACACACAGCTTACATTTACAAAAACACATTAAAAAAGATGGTTTGTTCACCTGTATTTCAAGCTCCACTAGACTTCTGTATAGTTATAATATTTACTGTGGATGTAATGTGTAACTTTTTTTTTCTTCTCAACACTACTTAACACTGTTTCCATTTTAAGCTTTATAAATAATTCAAAGCAGCACAAAATCCAGATAAAGCTAATGAAATGTAAGATACATCCAGTCATATTTAATTGAGGAAAACAAAGAGGCAATAGCCAAAAAATGAAAACCCTTTCCAAAACTCCTTTGGTTACAAAGTATTCAAGTATTTTTTAATAATTTACCGAAAGCCCCCAGAATTTCTGCTGTTCTAATTTTTATGTTATTGAGCTCTCAATTGAAGCCAATGGATAATGGAACTAAGTCTCCTCTTACTTCGATAGTAACCAAAATGGGCTTTTAGAAAAGAAGGGGGAATCTAGAACTTAACATATAAAAGAAAAAGCTGCATTACTTTTTGTTGTGTCAGTATCTGCATACTGATAAGACCATTCAAATATCTTTATCATTAGCAATTTTATATCAAGAAACCATTAAAAAGTAACTTCCGTTGCATTTTAGAATACCTCATATAAAAGATGAAAATAATTAGCAAGTTAATAAATGAATTTTGTTTTATCTTTGCATTTTTCTGCTAAGAGCTGAAAAGCTTTTTGCAAATATAAAGTATTGCTCTAAGTTGATTGTTTCTATTATCAACATATTTAGCAAAATTGAAGCAAGGAAAGTACTGATGACTGCTGAAAGTCAAACGGAAAGTCAATGCAAAAAAGAGTATTTCAGTTTCTACAGTCCTGATTACCCACCCACAGTCTTCATCACACAACGACACTCCTCTTTCTTTATGAAGACAAGATGATTTAACACTGCCTTCTCAATAATTGGAATATTCATAAGCAATTATAGCTGTGTTCAAAGAATGTTCTTGGACTCAAACTCTTGAATAAAACTATTATCAAGGATAAAAAAAAAAAAGAAAGCACATTTCACAGAAAATAGCACATATTCATTTTATCAAGTTGTTTCAACCCTGTTTACGAAATCCACGGAGTTGTACAGCAAATTTACTACTACTTCTGTACTTTTAGAGACCTATAGTCTGGTAATACTTGTTACAACTTGTGACTCCAAATAAAAAATAAAGTCATTATGATACTGTTAATGCAGAGCCACAAACGGAATTAACTACCAAAGTCTTTTTACAGTTTACAGTATAAGTCCTGCAATCAATGAAGAGAGAATAAAATCTCTTCTGTTTTATCTGAGGAAATATAAACAATTCACAATACCTGATCAAGTTGAAAGGGTCAAACAAGATACAGTAGGTAACTTTTCAATGTCAAAAGCTATCCTTTCAAAAGGTGTATTTTGGCACTCACTCCTCTGGTACTGAGAAAGAAGATTGTACTTACTTTACTATAGCCTAAACGCACAGAGCCTCAAAGAGGCTTCTCCAGCAGGTTTTGAAACAGGCCCCTGGGGAGCTAGAACTGAAAAAAAACCAAACCAAACCAAACCAAAACAAAAAAACCAAGCTACTGCTGCCCTAATATGTCTGCTTAGTGCAAACCAGGCTGCTCTGTATTGGCTTATCAGATCAGGACACTTCCCTGCCCTAATAAGCAGCTTGGATTTCACTTTGCAGCATGCAGAGAAGAAAATACCAAGACAGCTTTATGCCAATTCCACACGTGTCCTGGAACTGTTAAATGAACACATGATTTCAAAGTGTTTTGACATCCTGAGGGAAAGCCTTGGTGCAGGCTAGGGCCTCTGCAGCCACCCACCAGCTCAGTTCTCCCAAGCAGGCCAGCCACTTCAGAGTGAGGGCAAGCAGGAGCTGTCAACAAACGGATGCTTTCTGTACATGGAAACTGCAGTCCTATTGAATAAATATGCTTAAAAATCCCACCTACACACTCAAACCTGGCTCTAAAGCAAACCCAGAAGGCTTTGTGTCAGTGATCTTCAGGCTGAAAGGATTTTGTTTAAAACCCAATTGCACACACTCAGCCTCAAAGCAGTCACACACCTTCCTTCCCAGCAAAGTAGCCCAGCAGCGCTGGAGGCTGACAGGGAGACCTGCAAGCCTCTCGCCTTCACAGCATCTCCCAAAACACGCTAGTGAGACCTCATGAAATGCGGGTGCTGAGACCTCCCAGGGGCAGAACCAGGAGGGATGTCTGAAGCATTGCTGGAGGCAAGCCCGTAAGAGCCACTCCTGGGGATGGACAACACGGAGAAGGCTGACGCTGAGAACCCAGAGGCAAGGAAAATTCACGAAAGGAAAACCAAAAAAGTGATGTTCTGGCTTCAAAGAAACAAGTGCCAAAACCTATCCTGGATATCCCTAAAGCCTACACATTTTTCTTTCAGTAAACAACAAACTCACTGCTTACAAGCAAGCTAAACTGAATTAAACTTTTCTACTACAAAAAAGTTAACTTTTTGTGTCCACGGGAACATACTGATAAACTTTGCAAAGCAGCTGCACATACATACAAATTTCAAAATTTGCTTAGATTCTTCTAAAGTCTTGAGGGTGTCTTTTCTCTAATGAGTGCATTCTTTAAAATGATGCATTCCTTAAAACTAAGTTTAATGATACTCTTAAATAGTGAAACCTCATAAAAAAAGAAGTGGTAGTAGGATGTCTCTCCAGGTGTGTTTTAGGAAAAAACAGATTTGCTGAGTGGATTTATTTCAGATGTTTGCAGTAATATGATTTAGGAAAAATATTTCAGATGGGAAATAGAACTTATTGGTACCTGCTTAATGAAGCAATGGAATTACTTTTTTCAGTGTCAGAATGTACTAATGGGTTTATTTCCCATCAGAATTTGCTTTTAATAACTAAGTGATAACCACAGACACCAAAAGTCATGAAATCCAAATTTCAACTTAAGTTCAATATATTTTCAATGTGAATACGCTGTATTTCACTTAAAATCATATTTTAAAAATCTGCAGGTAAATAGAGTGCAATTTTCTCTAGTTGTTTTGAAAAAAAAAACCCAAAAAAAACAAAAAAACCAACAAAGTGCAATTTGATTTCTGGCACAGAATATATGGGTTTTCTTGATCTATGTGACTTCTACAATGCTCCACCTGCAAACACTGTGTATCAATCATCCTGCACATCCTGGAGCATGGTGTATTGGAGTAAAGCATCGGCCATACAAGAGCCCCTGAACTGGCAGCTATATTATACAGACTGATCTTGAGAGACAGATGTATGTCAAGTTCTCTTTGGTGGATGGAAGGATGGTTCACAATATTGCACAATAATCTCTATGGACTCATCTTTTTGCAGTAAAGGGAAACTGGCTCTGCCTGTAAGTTGTAAGAGAAATGACAAATACAGACCTTTCCTTGAATTTCATCAGGACGGTGAAGCCAAGTATTATGAAAAATTATATTTCACTAAATTTCATTGCATTTCTGTTTTAGGTGTTTGTGATCCTAAGTTTTTCTTTTACAGCTGGCTGAAAATGAGTATGTATAAGCACCATAAACTGACAGGGGGTAGAGATAAAGTCTTTCCATTTGAACACAAATATGTGAAGCCCACCTTTCAACTTTTGGCTTGTAAAGCTAGTGCCTGAGAAAAGTACTAATCAAATACAACCAAGAAGAGAGATGCTCTAGATTTAGCTGTCACTTGTTGCTATAAGAAGTAGTGGAGCAATAAATGTAATACAAAGAAAATGCCAAACTCTTCAGCCCAAGGAAAGATCTGCAGTGAACCAAAACTTTCTAAGGAACTACTAAAGAATCTAGATGATAATTTTCACCAGACTTTAAAATTCCATTTCCACAGTTTAGATTGCTAAAGTTGCCTTTGAACTCAACAGAAACAGTCCAAAGTCCTTGGCAGAACTCACAACACATACACTGTTAACCTGTTTCTCTGACATCGTCAGAGTCTATTTGCTGAAAAACCAGTATGCAGTTAAGTTGCAGTTAAGTACAAAGTATACACAGAAAAGTATATAAGAGGATATCCGAGGTAAAGCAGAGACACAAAAGAAGACGCACAACAGTTATAACCACACATGGTGATGACTACTTTACTGCATTGTTCTTCCTTTCTATTTGTTCAATGCATTTGCTCTTTATTGCCTCATAGTTAAGGAATATGTAAAGTGATTCCTGGCCCTAGGGAGTTCAGCTCTGGGGAAATGGCACGCACACACACACTACCCTGAGAAAAGATAATAGGGAACCAGTCTTCTTAGGAGATTCAAAATTCAAATGTGGTTTAATTGAAAAAGTTGAATATCAGAGGAAAACATCTTTTTCTCTTAAATTATTTCAGCTTTTGCTATAAACAAAGCTGAATGTTTCTTGAGTTTTATCCATTAATAATGTTGCTGTGAAACTCAAGTATGCAAAACCAAATTAAATAAACAGGACTGATTCATCATTACACTCCAGTTGTTTCGTACTGCTCTGGTGAAGCAGTAAATCCAGAAAAACCATGTTGTTAAACCAGCTTTATGTCTGTTCTGCATCACCAAAGTGGCACAGAGCAACTCATAACACTCGTAGCACAAAACAATTTGAAAATCCTCTTTCTGTTCTTCACACCTCTGTCCAGTGTCCTCTTTGAGCTATTGTTTTTGTATATTTTGTGAAAATTACCTTGAAGTAGGCATCTGAACACACCTGCTGGAGGTGTGTAAGGAGCTCAGGCACCTTACAATGAATTAGCTGCAGCCAGGGATGCAACTGCCCCTGGCAATTTCACAGGATTAAGCTCACTAGTTGCCCTCCTGCTCCTTTGACCCATCCTGTATTTAAAACCTCTATACTATTACTTTTGTGTTGCTACTCACCCGTGAAGCAGTTACACAACATAAAGATGGTGTGAACCAAAGATGCTCACTAACCCTGACTCTTGTCCTACAACAGTGCCTGGCTTGCAGTCCAGCACAGAGCCAGGCCAAGACTGGGATCAGTGAATGTAAGCTGTACAAACAGATGAACAAGTCTAACGTGGTATTACTAAGAGCTATAACAAAAGTGGGGAGTGAGAGGGGCAGGACCTCATAATGCAGAACCTCTGGAAAACAAACGGGCCTATGATGCATACCTGCAATTTGTAAGGTACTGCTCAGCAACGTGCTTACACTGCCATCGCTGAAGTCAAGCTCTCTTAAGCACTTTAGCACACTTCAGTTTCAAACGAAACACCTCTTACAGACACTTCATGACAGTTCCTGGGTGGTGAGAAAGTGGCACACACCTCAGCACCACGCACCCAGAGGTGAGAAAAGCAGGACATGCAGCAAATGTGGTGGGAGCATAGCAAAGGTGCTAAATGCACTTCAGGCCCCTTTCACATGTGAGAAACTCATCCACAGCTGCTCTTTCGCATGCAAGTGGTTTCCCACGCTATACTTGTGTCTGACTGGCTGCCAACCCAGTTCAGAGGTGGGAAGTGAAAGTGACCCTCCTTACCCATTTATTTCCTTTAGAACAGGAAAATAATTTATGACCTGTGTTCCATGTCAGGAGATAACAAGGTGGCCTCCCCCGCTGCAGCTCTGCACTTTCACCAGCTCACACCCCCTTTACATTCGCAGCCTCACTGCGGGTCTCTGCTTGGGCACTGCTATTCACGGCATGTCCACAGTGTTAACTGCAAAGCCTGCATTTCCTTGCACTAAGATCATTTTTTTCCCCAGTTCTAAACCAATTTAATCCCTGTTATCAACTGAATTCAAAATCATCTTTCCCTGATATGCAGGGAAAAGAAGAAAATACTTTGTTTATCCTTTATCCCTTTTATTTCCAAAAGGCCAGGTAGAGAGTTCCATTCCCAGGAATGTCCAGGGGAGACTAAAAAAGCATAGACAAATATACTGCTAATCAAAGTTCAGCTATAATTGCACCAGGAATAATACAGAGCAAGATTTAGATGCAAATATGATGGTCCAGAACATAAAGAAAAGTTCAAACTCACTGGCATAAGGACAAGGAAGATATCCACTTACGTTACATTCACTGCTTTTATCAGTGGATGATTTGTAAAACCCACCTTTGAAATATTTACCAACACTTAGCTCAGGAGAGGACATCCACAGATACTTACACACTAGACGTAACTAGACACTTAACATTATACTAAAACTCTTCAAAGCTTTATACCTACAGGATAAACTGTAGGTGGGAGAATGAAGAATAAATACAGCTACAGTGATGTAAGTACAGGGGCTGATGGTGACAAATTTTGAACTGCCCAGCTCTCACTTATGTCACCACAGGTTGCATTACATGTGCTTGATACTCCTGGAGATTTGTTTGAGGATTCCTGATCCTTAGCTTTTAGCCATTCGGGTAGTTTTTTTCATTAGATTAAATAATCAATTCTCTGTTCAATTACTGGTAGCATTTTCAGCCTAACTGGTAGATGAATATACAGCATTTGAAAAATCTGAAAAGCATGTACATGGTTTTCAAGAAAATTATGCACACACATTGAAACATTCCGCCCTGCCCTCTTTTCATTGGCTTTGATCACACTCATTTGAAATGAGATAAAATTACAAGTGTGCATTCATGATTAATTTTAATTAGCAAACACCTACAAATCAATTATTAAATCGTCACCTAATTAACAGGAATGGTAAGCTGTGAGCAGTAATCAGTGAGAGAAACTTCAGAGAGGGAATGAGGAAACAAACAGTGCCAAGCAAGCATACACTCGGAGACAAAGAGAAACTGAGACAGGGTCTACAAAGCTCTGACCTGTCTTTTAGTTCAAGTCATGAGGATATTCAATAATTTCTGCAAAACTGCAGGTTCTCTGGCTTCGTTGTGAGTACAAGAGCAAATGAATGGAGCTGAAGTGTCTAGACGTTTTGCTACAGTACTGTGATCCTCCATAGCACACACTATCAGGAGTTTAGGCAATTGTATTTCTATATATTTTGATAACATTTTATCATCTCAAAGACTCTTTTAGCTATATTCTAGCAGGCTACATAGGAACATCCTGTCCTCTCTACTCTTTCCCTGTTTCATCTCCCTTCCAAATCTTGGCTCAGATATCGAAATATCAAGAGGATTCATTGGGCAGGGCAGCCAGGCTATTGAAGAACTGCATTTTCTTTTGTTGAAATGAATGGGATCCTTGCAAGAATTCCATAAATTGGGTGATGATATTCATAGATGATATGATAAAGAGGCTCTGAACTGTGCTTCATTATGACCATACTTTCCTAATATTAGAGAATATACATCAAAAATTATTCCAATGAGAGTGGACAAATTTTATTAGAATTTGCATTTCTTGACCAGCTTATTGCATAAGCGTATGCCTCATATGCTACCCAGAGTGGTGGGTAGGTGCTGGTTTTGGAACTGAGTAACTGAGCTCAAGTACCACTCAGGTGACTTAGTCGTGACAGCAGGTGCTTGCTCAATTTCTTGAGGAAAAAAACCAGGAGATTACTCCCTGGGTGCCTAGGGCAGTGAAGGAACTGCACTTAGGTTTTGTTTTTAGAATAGTTGCAATTTCACCTGCAAACATCTGAGAAAAAAAACAAAAAACAAACACACAAAAACAAACCACCAAACATGTTTCCTTTCTCTTTGCCTTCCTCAAATGAAATACCTTACAGAAGAATCTTTATTCATCTTCTCTCCAATACCACTATTTAAAACATTAAGTCTTTCTTTATAACAAACGGAAAAGCACTAGTCATGTAAGTGGGAGCTCTAAAAATTACGATGTGCCGTGCTCTCTATATGAAAAATCATTTATTGTTTTAATATGTAGCGCATAGACCAATTCCCTTAAGTGTTAGTGTTTCTGACTCAATATGAATTTGGCTTTCTCTCTCCCCAGTTTTGCACATTTAACAAAACCATATCAGCACTAATGGCATTACGCGATGTACCCTATAATGCTCCTACTGTAAAAGTCTGCTTTCACCAGAAATTTCTGCATATCCTTTAACAAAGGTAAATGAAAGGAAATTTTGTAGTCTTTGAAAAGAACTTAATATGGCATATCTTCCTAACAGGGAAAAGTGAAAATATGTTTTAAAAAGGCAAGTACCTAAAAACGCTTGAACTAAAATACAAGTTTTAAAATGGGCCCAAAGTCTGTCAGCTGTTGTTGTGGTTGGGGTAGTGAGCTGGGAATTTCAGTACCACCTACACTTTCTTCTTGCTGAACTGTGCAGCAAACTTGGCTCTCAGGTAGAAGAAAACATTTTATTCTCCATCTTACTCTTTCAGAAGGCTACTCAGAAAAGACCAAGAGCTAAAGTCTCTAATGACCTCAAAATGAGATATGAGGATTACTGTGAATACTCCAAAGTATTCACAATATGCTCTGCATTTCCCAGGCTACAGAGCTGACGAAAAGCTAAAATCTGTAAAATGAAGTGTTCTCAGTCTTGTAGAAAGTAGTGCCTTTCTTCCTGAGAAAGAATCATCACAAGAAGAGCAACCATTTATGCAAACTGCATGCTAAGTTTTGAAACCTGTTCTGGACAAAAATCTTTGACAAGGCATAGGATAAGGAGATCTTTAATGTAAAAGTCAGTTAACTTACTACCTTATTCTCTAATTGAAAAGGACTGCTGTTGTGAGTTTTCTGGATGATGCAATGCCTACTTAAGAGGATACAATTGTGCTGGAGCAGTTTGTTACAAGCTAGTTCTGCTTATGAAATGATGCTTCCTACAGTGGAGGGTTATTTTTTCACACGATGAGAATGATTCATAATCACACTGTTGCCTTGATGAGAATTTATTATTTTTCTTGCTCTATCTTACACCAAGCTCGTGGGACAGCCAGCCAGAATGTCTGTCATACGAGACAAAAAATACCCTCCTGTTGTACTGATATTACAAGCTGTTTATTAAAAAAAAACCCACACCGACAACAAAAACGAAATCAGGTGGAGAAAAGATTTTTCACTAAACACAATCAGCTGAAATCCCTTTCAGGCTTATCTGCTTGAATTGAAGATTATCCACTCCTCATGCAATACTAAATATGATAAAGAAAAACATACTGCCTTGTTTCAGCACTCACCCTAAGAGAAAATGCTCATCTTTGAGCCGTAATAAAAGCACCAAGAATGTGCTGAGCACTGCTTCTGCTAAGTGTTTTGTACAGACAAAACACCTTAATACAGGGAATTCATAGTTTTGCCCCACTAAAATATTAAATTCACAGTAGTGTAATATATTTCAGGAAGAACCTGAAAAAAAAAAAATTTCCTTTTAGATCAAAGAAGCACAGTGCAATGACAATAGCATGTTTTGTACACAAAAGCAATTTGATGCCATGACAGGCCCACATGGCTGCTTCCTTAAAAGCCTTGACAAACCCAGAATGAAGACAGAGCTCATCCACTAATTCCATGAAACAGTTATTACATTTTTAATACACAGAAAGGAAGTGTTTCCTTCTCTTACCTTTAACAGACGTGCTGAAAGAATGCTCCAAGACATTTTTCAGTATGCTGGTGATAAAGGAATCCCTGACTACATAGGTCAGCTGCCACGGCACAGTACTAAAATTGTCAGACGAAGTGGTCTGAATTACTCAGTGGCTTGATAAAAATCAGCTTACTTCTGATCTAATCTACAGACTGCGTACAGATAGCTATGTGTTAGACAAATGGCAAATATTACAGGATCAAAAGGACAACTGAGGACCAAACCATGAACTTAGCGATACCTATTATCTTTACTGATATAAGAAATGTAATGTTATTGTTTCTGAGCCATATAAATGAGTACTAAGAAATCTAAAATATCCAGAGTTCTCCTTTAAAGAGTTCTGTAAAAGTATAATGCTTATGCAAATATAATTCAAATTATTATGGAAGAATTGGCATAATTTCCCAAACTCTTTCTAGAGAGAAAAAGCCCAAATGGACTTTAGGTTCTTAATATGTAAAGAAAATGTATATACTCACTCTGCCATTTTCCTGCCTCTTAAATTTACCAAAATAATGAAAACACATCTGTGAAAAAATGAGGCCTAAGAAACACTTCAATCAATTTAGCCTAAGGATCAGTGAAAAACACAGCAATATCTAATGCATAAACATTGATATTTCTCAGAAGAGTGAAATCATGACACCCCATAGGAAATTCCATCCACTTGTGTCTCCTGGAGAGTCAGCAAACCTCTGGATCAAGGACAGATGGATCCAGCAAAACCTCAAGGGTTTTTTTTTTGCCAGAACTATGTATATTATTAACAAAGCAGGCAGGCCTGTCTTCCACACCTTCCTGCAAAGCCGTGAGGCTTCTGCTCCTAGACATATTCATGCCTGCTTTGACCTTTTGGACCGTGTCAAAAGCTTTCTGAGCTGCAGCTTTTTACATCATCAATTTCATTTGCATTTTATGATCTATTAATACTGCATTAGAAAAAAAAAAAGAAAACTAATGCTACTTTCATATCCTGTTGGAGTAATTGGCAACAAGGAGACAATGCTTATTTTTCAAATTATATGAACTACATTACCTTTAAGTCAGAAAAAAAAGTAGCCACAGAAAAAAAGTTTTAAAAAAGTAGTTATGATGACCAGTGTTTCACAAAATTAAAATAAAGCTTTTGGATATACAACCATAGGATTTGAGTGCCAACACTTATGGAAATACAACATGAACAAAAATAAACATTTTGCCATTATCTCGTGAGAAATAAAGTTTAGCAGAGAAATAACATATAATGCAATGCAGCTAAATCACCTGCCACGTTTGCGTAAGTTGAGAGAATTTGAATCCTTGTGATAAGTGCTACAGTTGCAGCAGCAGTAAAATAAAGGTTATCCTGTCATTGATGTAGAAGCACAAGCGGTTCTATGGTTGCTCCTTAATACCACTTGTAGCACTGCTAATATATTGTTAGGGATGTTTATTCCTAACATGGCCCTTTATTTAGGAACTAATCTCTCTGCTAAATATAAGGAACAAATTCAGAAAGCCGCAAATATCACGGTAAAGTGTTTCATTAAGTAGGCTCTTCTGGAACAGCCGGGAGGTCATTGAAAGATTAAACTTTATTTCTGTCAACCTGAATACAACTACAAATCCAACCAGTGTAAGCAACTATCTCAATTCTCAGTCACAGACCTGGGTACTACTGCTTTTACAATGCAATGAGGACTAAACTGATGTCCATTTCTGTAAATTGCTAGCCAGAGGCACCAAACACTAGGGCTAATACTAACAAATGATACCTATACACACACGAGCACACTTCCTGTGGCAACAAAGCAACAGCGCACAACATCAAGTTCTCTGTGGTAAAAAGATGATCTGCATCACTTCCTTGGCAGAGAGACAAAATGAAGAAGGAATATCTTCCCATGGTCTCTGCTGTGGAATCTTTACTATTTTGTATCAGTAATCTTATAACACACTGTGGTTCTGCAGATACTTTTCAACCAAATTCTGTTTTGGCACCAAGTCTTCTTTTAAATAGAAAATGAAGACAATTTAAATTTTCCCACAGACTGTTTATATACAAATCAGGCTCCAAATCAAACCCAAGAGACTGAAAAAGTACACACATTCTCAGAAACATAAGAATACTTTTAATTGAGTGGCATAGTCACATGTAATGTAGGCACCATCACTTTTACTCTATATTCACGTGTAAACCAATGTTTGCCTCTCGAACCTGTGCAGTGATAAAACTAACGGTCCTCTGTGAAAGCCCAGGTCTGCGCTCAGCCCAGAGCTTCAATCGTTCATTCAACACCAGCACTCAGGAGTTATCAGGACCAAAGGACGCTTCCTTCTTTCTGGAGTGTAAAAAGAAATGGTGACACACCAGCTTATTGCTGTGCTCTGTGACATAAACTGTGCAAGGGAATTCTACCTCTACCTTTAGAAATAAGACTGGGGACAAATGATGTCAGATTGCCTTGAATCTTAGAAATAGAGAAGCAGAAATAAGACTTCTCTTTGGCAGCAGATCGTCTGGTCTGTCAGCTTTCTGTAACATCAGAATACAATTTTCTAGTGTGGTAGCACAGCAGCTGTAATTTATTTAAATCAAGGCAAGTGAGGGTTTGCTGTTCCTTGAGTCACTAGCCACATACTCTAGCTCTGTCACTGTACCAGCAATGACGCCTGTGAACCAGAGGAGTGAGCTGAAAACTAATCACTGTTTGTAGGACTGAACTATCTTTATTTGAATGGAAAGTGATTCCCAGTTTAAGCTGGGTGCTTGGCATTAAACATAGTTTAAGCCTTAAAGATTTGGATCATTCAGTTGTAACTCAAGGGAAAACAAAAAGGGCCACAGGCTCACATAGAAGAGTTCAATGCTCAGGGGCTGTAAAAATTGTGCCCTCTTGAAGCTGAAATGGGGTCTCTGATCATGTAATGTTACATGTTCCTAAAGCTGAAAGTGTAGGACAAACCACCCAAAGTTCCCAGCTTGATACCTAAAACATCAGTATCTTTTTAGAGCAGCTTAAGAAGTAGTCTTTGCACATTATGCATATCTTATGGCCTCTGATTCATAAAATACTCTCAGTCACAAAAACGCCATGAGGAACCAGAATTCACGTAAATTGAAAAAAACCCTGTTGCTTTAAGACACTGTAAAAATGTAAACTCAGAAACAATCTCCAGAGAAAGGGAAGATTCTGATTTTATAATCCAGTTCAGGGAGCCCAAGAAGGTGGAATAACAAATACCATAGGCACAGCTGCAGTCAAGTTCCCCCTTCTTGCATGAAAGAAGGGTCTCCAAGAAACGCATGTGTGGGGGAGGAGAGGGACTGCATTTTCAAGGAGGGAATGGAGTACAGGTAGCCAAAATTATGGAGCAGATTAATAAGAATGTAGGTTGCCGCAGGCCCCCACGCTTCAGGCCTGGAGCATTCAGCCTGGTCAGCCCCTTGCAGCCTTCTGAGGTCTCACAAATAGTAGGGTCAATGCAAGAGCAGGGACCACAGCTCAAATCCAGCCCAGGAGCAGGGACATGGGTCCTCTGCTCCCCTGCTGAGACTGTTATGTTGAGGGGGGCTGCTGGGGCAGAGCACTCTAGGCTGGGGATGGTTTCACTACATTTACAAGCCACCTACCACAATTAAGAAGATTTTCTACAGAAAATACAATTTTTGGTAGAATGTATAGTAACCAGACAGGTGAGAGGCACATTATTTTTCGAGAAGGTGGTAACACCAATAAATAATGTGCACACAGAATCCTTGCAACTGAGAACAAACCCAGGCAGCACACAAAAAAGATGCATTTCCCACCAAGCAGTGACTGTAAATGACTGATAAGGTCAAGTGCCACAATGCAAAAAAAGTCTCCCTCAGGTATGAGCCAAAGCTGTTCTGCCACAGGTGGGTGGCAGGCAGATGGCATTCACTGCTGCAATGAGATTCAACATGCAAAGTTATCATCAATCTTAAAACTCTGCAGAAATGAGACTTTTCAGAGAAGTCAAGTAAGTGAAATATTGACCATTCCCAAAACAATACTTCCATACTATTTACTGAGATTTCAAGTTAGGTATAGACACACTTATTGAAGCAATCAAACCTAAATTATCATGCAGTCTTAATTGTAAGGATTTTAGTCTACATCCTTCAGCCCAGTCTCTCTCTTCTCTCATAATTCTTAGTAGTTATGCTGCTGTCATTCCCACTCCCCTTCCTTCTCTGTATGAACAATATTGTATAGGAATAATGAGGTCATTTGAAAAAACCCTGCATTTTTACAGAGAGCTGACAAAGCATAAAAGCCCTTCAAATATATCAGAAGTAGGAAACATATTGATATTTGAAAATTAAAAGCTTTTAAAAAGAAAAAAATACCCAAGGAAAAAAATTAAAAAATTAAATTACTCTCCTGAAGACTTGAGAGGATGAAATCCTTCAAACCCATTAATATTTTGGCATCAGTTTGCAGTTATTAAAACCACACTTGATTGAACTTTTTCTTTGTAACACTGAGTTATAGGGACACTATACAGAATTCAATAACTTTGATTATGTGCTACTTAATTCAAAATTATGATCTAAAGGGTAAAAAAATTAAAAATCCCAAACCACAACTCCCCTCAAAAAACGCACAAAACTGTCTCCCTGACACCCCAACCCCCAAAACATGCAAAGAGGAGGGGTAGCACACAGCCCTTTCTCTGGCTTTCTCTCACACCTTGCCCTGGGGTCAGGATTTCAGAGTCACCACCAAACTGGCAGCAGAATAAAACAGAGATGATACAAACTGCACATTTTTGCATTTACATTAAAATATTCAAGTTATTCAAAGGGCAGGAGAGACTGATGCTCCTTGAAGGCCACAATGCTCAAGCACTGAGGAACGGCTGAGTTTGGGCGCTTTAGGCAAAGGAGGGCAGCATTGCTGAGGGAGCCCCAAACGCAGTACTTCACCCCATTGTTGGGACACTGGGAGCAGGAAGCATGCGTTCCCTTCAAGCAAATAATTTTCTTCAAACCTTGGTGAATACTTTAACCAATAAACAGAAAGCACTTTTTGCCTCCAACTATACTATGTGCCAAAGGCTGCTGACTTGACTACAGTAGAAAATTAACGACTGCAAGAAAATGTTTCACTTTACTCTGCACGAAATGTGGCCCACAGACCCCATCTTCCTCCACAGCATTTCCTGGTGGCTCTTTTAAGCAGATCACTGAGCAGTGCGATGACTTTTTAGGTGCCATTTCCTGTGTACTGTAGAAGGTGCTAGGTTAACTGTTTAAGGTCTCGTAAGAAAGTATAGCACAAAAAGCAGTTTTGCAATTGTCAGTGTTCAGCAGTGAAGAGCTGGTTAAGTCTTGATAAGTCTAAGGCTCAGGCCCTTGCCAAAAGATTACGAATAGGGACTGGATTACAAGTCAAAAGTAACTATTTCATATAATTTTAATCGCTTTAAGGTAAGAAATATTTTATTTAACTATATTGGATATATTTTATTTGGTGCAATAGTAAAAAATGCAACTTTATATCTCATAGCCTTTAAAACCATTCAATGACTATCAAATAGCTGGTCTGACAATAATTTGGTCTTGATAATTACATATTTTTCACCCAGTGATTGATCAAAAGATAGAATTAATTATGAATAACCAATAAATAAGTTACGTTCAAAACCATGTAACTGGGCATATATACACAGACTAAAGTGTTCAGCTATACTGAAAGGACACCAATAGATGGATTTGGAGAAGACAGAAATCCTCCATATGTTTTTTGGAGATTAACTGTAGTATCTGTAAGAGTAACTGTAGCATTAAATATAATTTGATAAATCCTGAGATTAAGGAATTCCAAACCTTTCTTAGTATAGCCAAAATATAATTTCATTAATTAAGTTTTGGCTTTCTCTTTGTCCATGCAAAGCAATACCTGTTCAGTTTCAGTGAAATAAGCTTTCATTATAACCATAAATATTACTTGAGAAATCTATCATAGATTAGTATCTTTATTGTATAAATTCACTCTAATTGTGTTCTGAATTTTGTAGGCAGGAGGAGGAATCAAGTTGCCATACTAGCTAAGCTGAAGAATATAAAAATTAGTTAATTTGTAATTGTTGATTATGTTCTTTTCTTGCCCTTTGTTTTTCCTTTTATGCCCCCCCCCAAAAAAAAAAAAAGATGGCTGATAATCATATAAAATTAATGACCAGAAACAAAAGCAAGGGGTGGTAAGATGTCATACCAATAATAAACCTTACACCAATTTAGGAAAAGTGGTTATTATTAGCACCAAGAAACACCTAGTCTAAATGGCTATAATCCTATATAAAGTAGTCTGTAACATGCATAATCCTGGAAAATACAACTTTACTTTGTATCTTGAAACATTTTCTTAATGGTGAGTTCTGCAGGTGCATCACACAGTTTTGTAAAGTCCACTTTCCTTTCTATATTTCTGTTTTTAATCCAGAGCAGGTTATTCTGAATGATATCTAAAGGACTGAAGGATGCCAGATTCTTGCACAAGTGTGGATACAGCAACATCATGATGTACTCCTGGCCCTGCAGGAGCACAATTAGAATGTTGTGCTCATGCCTGGTGCCCTGCTGACACCCCCCTACTGACACTCGAGTCCTCTCAATAGCATTTCTCATCCCAGAGATGCTTCTGCCTCCTGATTCATGCTGCTCTCCAGTTACAAATAAAATATTGCAGTAACTTAAATGCGTTTATATAATATCGGCACATAATAAATCCTAACAAATAAATCAGACAGCCAACCAAAAAAAGGCAATGTTTAGGCCAAGTTTATCCTTCTTCAAAGTCCAGCAAAACAGTGGTTTTATTTTTGTTTTCTTAAGTTTAAAAATGTTGTAATGTTATATAAATACATCTGGGTTATTGAATTTTTAATTTGCAATTTGATATGGCAGAGCAAGAAAGATCAGTAGAGAGAAGATTGGTTTACATATCAATTTTGTTTTAAGACCACAGTTTTCCCTTATTTGCACTCGGGGAGAAATATACAAGTGTTTTATTCCCTTTTAATGAGAGTGAAAGGGGTAAATATGCTCCTCAGAAACTGAATTTGTAAAGTGAGAGGTTGCTTGGTATCAACAGCTGTTTTATCAACAGAGGCAGAAGATAACTAGGCTGTCTTGATGATTATATGCAAAGAGTGGCTCTAGAAGAGTTAAGTGTCTTTGAGAAAGCCTAAAAAAATACCCCAAAATCTAAAAAAAAATAAACACAAAAGGCCAAATAAATCATAGATGCTCTTCTAATTTGAAAAGAACCATGCAGAAATTCCCCTTTATGCTGCAGCTGAGTTCGGTACATATTGTATTATCAAACTCTGTTTAACCATATCATGGCATAGGATTATGAAGAGAACTTCCAGAGAATTTATTTGCCTGTGCAACTGTATGTAAAGCTCTGAAGGAGCCTAATCAGGAATAGTGAAGATACAAGACTGCAACTTGTACACACCAACCACATACCGAACTGTGGTCCTTATCAGCCAGACAGAAAAGCAAACAGCTGGTGCATACAGACAAAAAAAAAAAGTAGGGAAATAAATGTCTCTGGAAGTGCATAAGATCACAGGGCAACTTCCTGCTGCAACACAACTCTAAGTTGGGTTAGTGGGTAGCCATTGCTGCTCAGCTGGCAAAATCAAGCCTCTGAAGCTTGAAAACTCCAGAAGAGCCACTTTCTACTCAGCCTGGGCTTCTTGCTGGAACAAATCAGAAGCGCTCTCTGGACAGAGATGACGATGTGGTTCAACCTTTTGTAGTTTAAGGTTGCAGACCCTAATTAAAAACGTATTCTGGTTGTGCTCAGAATATCTTTGACATTTTAGATTTATTATATGAAAGATAAACATCTGGCCTTGCTATATATTCCCTGGACTTGGCTTTTCAGAGCCAAAGAAAGCCTAAGAGAAGCCTGAAAATACTTCCATGGATTGAGGTACTGCAAAGTAATCATCATAATATAAAATCCAATATGGTCAATGTCAGTATGGTTTGTAGAGCATGCTGCTTTAAATTAAAAGGAACCCAGTGTATTGCCACACTAAAGACTATTAAGGGATGCTTATTCATCTTGCATCAACCTTTAAGTATAGTTGTAAAATAATGAGACTAACCAAGTTATATGAAAGCATTTTATTATCAGTTTCAGTTCTGTTGTCTAAGATGAACAATAGCTGTCTGATTCCATTTGGCAAAAAATCTATTGGTAAAATGGTGAGTCCTCATCCCCCATAAAATCAATGCAAAGACTGATGCTGACAGTCCCTTTCACATTCCCTGTTCAAGCTTTAATAGTTACATGGGCAAAGAGACTTTAGTTTGATGATACTGAAGGTTAATGAGAGCTACTGCAACATGAAGCCCAAGATCAGTTAACACATTGACTGCACAGGTGCCTGAGAAGTTGCGTAGATATGTAGGCTGCTAACTTGCACTGAACTCTCTAATTATCCCAGATCAGGCAATTCTAAGCCAGCTGCGAGGTGTTTATATGAGGCACATTATCTCAAGTGATTACACTGTAGACACAGCCATCAGTTTATCATAGCCTGGTAGATAAAAACTCCATGGTCCAATTGGAAAACAGATCAATATACATTTTACAGGACTTTTCATGATGCCATCATTTTCTTTTTCACCTTGCTAAATGAAAGTTAAGAACTCCTAATTCAAAAGTTTTAAGTAGATCACTGAGACGAACTATATATACATTTTTTTTATCACTACTGTAGTTCTCTTTACCTTAATATCAACAGTATCAACCAAGAAGCTCGGTGAAAGGGAACCAATTCACCTCTAAACAAAGACAAGATCTAAGGATGTCCTCCACCTATGCAGAAACAGCGCTGACTGTAATTATAAAAAATAATAGTTACTATTTACTGAGAGGATGGCACCTCTGGGGAGTCCACTGCTGTTCTCAGTGCTGCCACCAAGGCTCTTAAAAGGTTCTCCTGGGTAACTTTGATTCCTCCAAGGAGCTTCACACAAAAATCACTGCAGAGAATTATTGGTTCAATTAACTCTAATAGGAAAAAAACAGGACTAAGTACTAGAGGTCCCAATAACCCCTTGGAAATGCAAGCTAGCTTTAGGGACTTCATAGTTCTGCAGTCATCTGCAGTACCAGGAGATGCCACCCCTTACCACCCTACTTCTAGACATCGCAATGTCTATTACAATTTTATTTTCCTCTTAAGGTGTGTTTGCAGGTGGCGTAATGGGAGAATTACTCTCTTTCCCCTGAACCCATGAAACATATGTCAAAAAATTATTCAGAGACACAACTGCAGTAAAATAACAACTGCGGCCTTTCACTAGTTTTGCCTGGTTTTTTACAGATAGAAATTCACATTGATGCTTAGAAAATGTTGTGGAATATTATTCTAATTTTTACTTAGTTTACCGTGGATTTTAAGAAAAAAAACACAATTATTACAAATTTTTGCATAAATAATAATAATTCATCAGCAATACAACTTTACTGCAGGAAACAGGAGACTCACCTGCATGACAGAACTATTCATCAGGAACACAAAATATGCTGTGCTGTATTAGATGACTAGGCTTCAAGTAGGATACCTTTACTGTGATGAAAAATACTAAACGTGTAAACTATAGCTATTTCAGTTTGAAGCAAGGTGCCATGTAGTTTCCTCTGTGGTCTGGTGGAGTGTCGATCTTAGGACATTGCTTGAGTTTCCCAGACAAGACACAGTTACTCCAAAAATCTCCCAATGGACATAACCAAAGCAATTATGCTCTGATCTAAAATCCCACCCAGAAGCCTCAGAAACACAGCTTTGTCTTGGAATTTGGCATATGTAATAATTCTACTTCTGCTACCTACACATGACTATGCAGTCTTGTATTAAGTTATTTCTTTCCATTCTTCCCCATTAATGATTATTGCTGCAAATTTACAAAGTCCATTCATGAGTAAATGATTACAAAAGGAGTGGAATACAGGTATAAGGACAAACAACATTAAATAATTACTGGCAGCAAAACAAAGAAATAAACCAAGAAATCAAAAGGATTTGGAAGAGAGGTGGATTTTTTTCCTGATAACATATATCACTGATATTTTAAATCATGGACTTTAGATTCATGTATTTATCCTAACTGTTCTAGCTGCCCTACCACATGGAGACCTGGTTCCCACTATAGGTTTTCTCACTTCACATATTTCAGTACAGATCCTCAAAATATTAAAGCAGCTAATTCCTGAAGAAGTCAGTGAAAGCAAGGAGAACCCAAGCCAACCATATTCATGTGAGCCTAGCAGTGGAAATGCATGCTGCTAAGAGGAGACAAAAATGGATGGGTACCTATAGTGCAAAACAGGTATGAAGAGGAATCCAACTCTCTCTGGGGGTTCTGGCTTGGTCTGGAGTAAAATCTGTATCAAACCTAAAATTTATGGCTGAGTATTTGTAATTTCTGAAAAATCTGGAAGCAGTTCTGCTGCCCAGAGTATCAGAACTTCAACTCTTTCAGTACCTGTTTATGCTAAGCAGGGGAAAATCAAGAGAGTTTACCACTTTTTTTCCTACTCCTCCAAAGTCTGTCTGTCATTAGATCAGTCCTTGGCTCAGCTACTTTGATTAGGTGCTGGCATAATGTATTATTTAGGAAAAAAAATCCGTCATGGATCAGAATATCTACAAACATAATTTAACTGTTTTCCAAACCATACGAAAATCTTGCAGGAAATTAATCTGGAAAGAAAAGTACATGTGATAGGCTAATCTAATCACTATTTTAACTAGCCTTAACTCTGGTTAAAAAGAGATATGCTCTTTTGGGAAATGTCCTCTTGTTCATGGAATATCTCTGCAAACACAGAAAGATAGAATCTGACAACACCTTTCAAATACTTCTATTTATATAAAAAAAAAAATCTGAAAGAACAAGAGTCAGAAAGAACAAATGCCTTCACAATACCAGGGATTAGGGCATTACAAAAATGGTATTTTAAAAAATTACAGCTATTTCTTCCAAAGGAAAAAAAAGGCAAAATTTCCCCTTGTTCATATTTTTTTTTAACCTATCTACTATTTTTACTTCCTTTATGTCCTTGTATCACAAAGGTGTATTCAAGTTAGGATAGGCTACTGTATATAAGATTAAAAAAAAAAAAAAGTGTGGTGACTTGGGAATAAGATAGCAATGATTGTGTTAACTATATATCCCACTCATTTCTGTGGCTGACAGAACTGAAAAGATGGAAAATAAGGCTGAAAATATGAGCCACAGCAGGTTATCAAGATTTCTCACAGAAGTACACACATACGGGGTAGTCTTTGTGAAGGTTCTGATTTGTAGTGAGCACATGTTAAACCATTTAGTATATTTACATTAAAATGATGAAAGAAAATCAGAAAAGTAAGATCACTAATAATAATAATACAAAAACCTATGAAATGCTAATATATGTTTTCAACTTTGAAATGCAGTTGGTGTTTCTCTCTAGTGTAAGAGGAAGAGCTGTGCTTTAAATCAGCATAACGATACAGACTTAAAACTTTATCTCAAGCCTATCTCTGAAAATTTCTAGAGAAACTGAAGGGCTTGGTCTTAAAACTTTTGCAGACTAGGAGGGGGGGTTCCCCTATTCCATAAGTGGTCAATGAGGAAAATGTGAAAATGGCTCAAATAGAAATGAAGCAACTGGAGGATACCATTTCATATTAAGTCCTCACAAAGGGTCTATGAAATTACCTTAGATTGGTGGTAGAGCAGACTGGTGATTACAGTGATACACTCAAGAGATAAAACAGGATGCAGGTAAAAGTCATTATACAGATCAAAGAACACATTTCTTACGGAATACAAGCAAAGATAGGAGTATATGACTCAACATACTCTGCATTTCTCTGAGAGCTCATAAAAAGATAGTATTGTGTCCACTCTTTAAATCAGAAAACTGGGAAGAGATATGTTCTTTCCTGTGCTGAGACCACCTTTGATACATACTCAAGTAGATCTTACTGGAAAACATCCTTGCATACCCAAAAACATTTGCAAGATCATGGTTGCATTTTTCTGTTCACATTAGAAGCGCAGTGGAATTTAATTTTTTAATAGTACAAATAGGATACACAGACTTACATTTACCAGAATATCTACTAAACCAAGACCTGGAGCTTTTACATGAGAATAGAGAGATATTGATTCAAACCTTCCATTTGAGTAACTTAAAGCAAAGACTCTCTCCTACACAGAATACACAGAATCATAGCATGAATCATAGAATGATTTTAGTTAGAAGGGACCTTTAAATGTCAGTCCAATATCCCTGTCGTGGGCAGGGACATCTTTCACTAGATCAGGTTGCTCAAAGCCCCATCCAATCTGACCTTGGACACTTCTAAGGATGGGTCATCCACAGTTTCTCGGAGAATCACGTTCCAGTGTATCACTATCCCTTGTAAGTAAAGAATTTCTTCCTTATATCTAACTTAAATCTACCCTCTTTCACTTGAAATCATCACTACTTGTCCTTGCTAAAACTTCCTTTAGGTATCAAAACATCACAATAAGGTCTCCCTGAAGCCTTCTCTTCTCCAGACTAAACCACCCCAGTGTGAGAGCTTTAAGCACTTTGGTTGTTTTTCCTGAGGTGGGACAATTTTTTTCTTACTTCCGGCAGTGCTTTCAAATGTGTGCTCTCCCTCCCCTGAAGAAAATGTCACTGAAACTGGGTTGTTCCTATTTTTCCTATGGACAACACTGCCATCCCCAATCACTACCTCTATTATTTCCTGCGTGCCTTCACAGAACTAAAATTATTCAGATTTATTTCCTTCTTTAGTTTAAAAATATAAATCTTTATACATATTTAGGCTGAATAAGGTTCTGAACTTTCATAAAATATTCCTAACATTTCAAGATGTGTAGCCTCAGCTAGCTCTGAAACACAGTATGCTAAGATTTCTTTGTTAGCACCTGTGAAAAGCATAGGTATAATTGAAGACCTCATATGCAGGCTATTAATAAGAATGATTTGACAGTTTATCAACTATAGGTGATAAAGCATGTAAGACGAAAGCACCCAAGATGGAAGGAGCTTATTTTGACTATCTGAATCCTCAAAGTTAGTGGACTAAGAGACAGCAATAAAATTTTGGCCTGCTGATTGAATAAATGTGTTCCGCAGATTCACAAGATACAACAACTTTGATTATCATGTTGATGATACTTTTATGAAAGTACTTTTTAGATATTGTTTAATTTTCAAGGGACAGGAAGCTAGAGTTAATATTTTGCTTATTTAAAAGGTGACCTTGCTCCAAGAGAAACCACAAGAAATAGAAATTATATAAATGTAAAATATCCCTTTATCCCTTGGTTAATTCTTTGTTTCTTAGAACTATTTCTTCTCCACCTCAGAACAGGTTAAAATTTAGTGGAAGAAGGCTTCCTAATGGCTGAGTGAGTGGCAGCAGCATTGTGATATATCACAGGTTTTTCCTAGACATACAAGAAATCTTGAGTAGGACAGAGGTTTCTGATGCCTTCATTCAACATATCTCCCCCGTGCATGCTCATGAGCAGCAACAGAGCTCAGTGAGAGTTAAACTATTTGCTCACCAGGTTCTTGAAGGTCTTCCACTGCTTCCACTGTAACAAACACCCTTAACTTGTCCCTGTTCGGGCTTACTAGGAATGGCAGAAACCTTATTTTTGAAGGAAAATAATTTACAAATGACACTTCATGCAGAAAAAAAGAGAGGACTTCACTGTTACATGGCATGCAATAGTGAATAGAAAAGAATACTGCACGGTATTTTCAGCTGCACAACAAAAATATCATAAAGACTAATGGCAATATCACTTAATGGGCAGGTCCCTAAACATGATTACACTTTGGCAATGCATTGTTCAGGCTGATCCATCTGGGAATAATATTTCAAGCTGTCCTCTAGGGACTTGGTCTTTTTACAAATGTATGACCTTACCTCTTTAGCATAACAGAAATTTCTACAGGGATACTGATTACATGGGAAGCAGAGAAGGTTTTCCTAGAAATTAGCTAGAACATGAGAAACAAATTCCCATAGAAACAAAGAACAAACACAACTCATTTCACCACTTTTTAACCTTTCTTAGTAGTATGAATGTTTCAGGAAATCCCTACCACAACAGAACACAATACTGGATATGTTTATTTGCATAGGTGATACCTTTTGTATAAGTGATCCATTCATATTCAAAAAGTATTACAATATTGCTATGGGAAGGACATAGCATTGAAAGTGATAAAGAACAGCATCTAGCAAGCAATCAATATGTCCACTACAAAACATGAAGTGCTTTGTGTTTACAAACCGTATTAATTACTACTTAAGAGTGTGTATTATGATTCAAATCTAAACAAGCCCTGATTAAGAATTTCAACATATGCTCTACTGTTTTCCTGTTTCAGCCCTTGCAACAGGAAACAGTTTATTAAAAACATAACTAAATCATATGTTTAGAATGACCATTTCTAACTGAAGAGATCATGATCAAGACCATGAGCATAGCATTGTTACTGAAGATTTATTTTCTAGTGGCTTTGAGGAACATTATACCAGCATTTGCTTTTCAACTATTAAAATGGAAAAATGAAATCATATTGGCATTAGACAGCTGTCCTTTCTTGTTACACAATTTTTGTGCTCCAGCAACCTTATCCCTTGTATTGCATGCCAGCTTGCTCTAGCAGAGCCTTCTCTAAGAAGTCATACTTTGACCAGATCACATGTCCATCATGATGATTTTGTGGAATTTCTCCCTTGCAATCCTGATCTATGACAATTAGTTAAACTCCTGTAAAATCATATTGAAGCTTAGACCATATCCACTTCTGCCCGCTTGTCATATACCTCTGTTGAGGGGTAAGCACAGCAACAGACACTTTGATACAGGCATCTGTACCTGTGGATAAGAGAAAGCTGTGCTTGCCTTCAGACAGCAGTGCTCTCAAGTCCTTGCCTACTGAGATCAAATCTGAGCTGGCAGCCTCCCACAGTTTATCCATGCTTTCTACGCAGTCATTATCAGAAGTTGCAGATAAAAGACACCTGTACTATTCTGAGATTAACAGTATCATATAAATGTCATGCTTCCTTTGTCTATTTACATTTGTGAAATATATGTATAAGCCAAATCAGTCAGTCAGCCAGAAGCCATGTTTTCCTGAGATGCCTTTGCACAAATGAAAGGGCTGACTGTGCCTTTTTTTTCTGATAAAAAAATACATAAAGTGGACTATCCCGACCACCCTGCTTTTCATACACCTGCACAAAGGTGAGAAATGAACGAATGCACAGCTTTTCCCAGTGCAACACTGTTGCTGTTGCTACTCATCTCCCTGTAAATGGGGCAGAAAAAACCTGGGTTCCTCTCCCTCCCATAGGCACAAAGCTCAGAAATTGTGTGCTTCTCCTGTCTGACCCAGTTCTCACAACAGAGTTCACAGCCATTACCAACATCTAGTAAGTTTGGTATTCTAGGTCAGGAAACTCTCAGAAATAGGTTATTTTATTCTAAAAAATAATCAAAAACTTCTTATTAAAAGTTTAACCTCCTTTAGACACTTCTAGAAGCCCACAATCTAATTATTGCTTCACACAATTTTCATGAAGATGCTATTACAGCTGTCTTATAAAAATAAGGGATTAGCCAATTTGACTGACACTAAAACAAAATTATGTCCTATTACATTTCATCATATTTTTTTTAAAAAGAAGTTTTCATTCATATGAATTGTATGCATACTATTATATTTTTTAAAATCCAAACAGACAAAACATAGAACTTTTATACAAAAAACAATGAATAGAAACTCTAGCCTTCCTTAAATGTTAACAGGAGAACAAGAGCAGTCACCCGTTCTTCTGTGTTGCCATTATCATATGCTTATTCAAACCTCACAAAAACAGAATCTCAGTAGTTTCGAACTTGTCGTCAAGAGGACAAATGTAACAAATAAAAGAAACAAATGTGTACATAGATAAGGAAAGGAAACCCTTTGGCTTAATCTGCAGGGAACTTTATAAATCTGGTATGTAAGAAATATAGATCCTTTTTGTTTGGGATAAGAAATTGAACTGGAAAATCAACACTGTATTATTATTTATGCCACAAGCATCCTAAATTAAAAAGGACTGAGCCAGAAAAAAAAACAACCAAGAATAGCTTGTGTTTTTCTCAAATACCTGAGTCACAATCCTCTTGGTCTCTGCACTGAAATAATAGAGGCTCCTCACTACCTCATGGAGATACAGTCATTTTGTATACAATTCTTTAAAGTAATGACTTAGAGGGATTTATAGCCAGTGAAAGTAGCTTGGAGATCTAATCACTAAGGTAGGAAAACCTAGACTCCCTGGAAGCAGAGACTTAAATTCTGGCAGGCTCACCTCATCCTTTCATCTTTCAGAGGTAGATTAAATTCTGTGTAGCTTAGCATATAGGGGTCCTCCACAGGACTTTTAAAAGATGAATTCCTATCCCCTCTAAGTGCTGTTTAATATAACATATTTTCTCTCTCTCTCTTCCTTTTTTTTTTCCTATTAGAAATAAGTCCAGACAACTTGAAATCATTTTTCGAAAGATATTTCCCTTTTCCAGACAGCTCCCTACCTTCTTGTCTTGAAGGTTTTGAAGCTTTATTTCCTTGATTCTCTATTTTAGCACAAGTGATAGACACTTTCCTGCAGAATTGTTGTACTCTGTGGGCAATGTTAATAGCAATCAGGGCCCAGAAGAATACAGGCATTTCTTCACAGTTCAAGATTTGCTCTTTTCATTTCTTTATATTGCCAAAAGCTAATCAGACTCACTGAAACCACTGAAATAAAATTTAAAACTGTCTTTAAAAAGGGGAAGAAACGTCAGCAAATACCCCATTAATTATTGACCCTCTCCAACAATTCCCTATATGCACTGAGAAATAGTGTGAGGAAATTAATGAAAATTGCTACTCCAGAGCTTGAGCTTAAATTTTTAGAGCTAAAACTGTTGATGCATATTACAAGTAGTAATGATTATACATGTGTACACTAGGGATCTAATTTAAGCATTTAATGACATCTAATGCATTACAAAACCCTATATATTTTTGGTGGCTACTTGCTATAGTTTGTCCCAAATGCCTCTTCAGCTATTACACACAACGAGAAAATTGCTAATAGAACCCCTGTTAATGCAAAACATGTTGGGTAGAGAGAAAAAGGGATGTATGGATTGGTAGTTCTTAGGATTCTAGATTTTCCCAATTAAAAAGAAGAGTTAGAAGAAAATGGATTTGTCCATACTTTAAATCTTTCTTAATCCTGGCTGGGTTTTAGGCATATAAACCAAACAGCCCCAAAAAGAAAGGTGCATAAAGATAATGGATAATAATAATTAGTCAACCCTAGCTGCTATTTAGAGTAAAAGGCAGGACTAGGAATGTTGCTTCTAAAGTTTTCTTTTACAAGTCAGTATAGCTGGTAAATGTCTGCTGATGGTCACCCCTGTATATGTTTTCACTTGAGTCTCCAGCTGTTTAAAGCCTTTTGCATAGTCATGCCAGGATTGTAATAACTTTAGTGGTACTGGGTTGGTGCCTAGAGCTCACCTGAACACCAGAAATTGGAATGAAAAGTCCTCTCCTGCAAGCTGTGTTGCACGCAGCTCTGTCACCTAGCAATTATGCAGGAACTCATCAACGATTACGCGCTAGAATTTGAGACAAATCTATGAGGCAATTGCTGAAGTATGAGCACAAAGACAAACTGAAACAAATCTTGAGAACACTTGGTCAGAGGGCTGCTTACAAATAGAAGCAGAGGGTACCTGGGTTACTGAGTCTGAGTCCTTGTCACCATGTCACAGGGAGCTCTGCTCTTGGTTGTGCGACTTCTCTATCGACCTTTCTAAAGTGCTGCGATACCTTGTCTTGGGCATGCCTTGGGTCACAGTTTGATGCTGCAAATTTGTGGTGCTGTTGTTGCAAACCCACGTCACTTCACTTTAAGATAAGCATCGATGCAACAACGAAGTTTTAAATCAATGAAATATAATATAAATTACCATAAGGGATGGAATGTCTACCATGGAAAAATGTAACACTATTATAAATTTCCTTCTTTTCTATTAATCACTAGGATAAGTTTTACAAGCTCACCAACAAAGTAATTACAGGTTGCAGTGAATGTGATTCTAACTCTTCCCTCATGCTCACTGTATCAGTGAGTGCTACAAGCCTAAATTAGGACTTGCTTAATTTGTTCCGAAACAATGAGTTTCAGTCAAAGCCACCTATTCAAAATCCTCACTGAACACAGATTTTAAAATGCTTTGAACATTGAGGAATCTTTTTTTTTTTTTTTCCACATGCAAACAATTGTATTAAGTTGGATTTAAATCAAGACGGGGCCAATGTTCAGAGATGATGTATCTTAGGGAATCAGCCCTCGGCACATTACTCGGAAGGTTCAGCTCTGCAACAGTATCCCAGTAAAACAAAAGCATTTTTTCAGAAGATATGCACTGGCCTGAAAGCATAGGGTTCTAATTCACCCAGCACCATGCAAATCAGCAGTGACCAGCTGGCTAAAGCTGGCTGGGAACCCTTCTAGCTTTCATGCACAAGTGATACACTGCACCCAAGAACTGAATATAAAGCTCAGTTGTATAATCACATATTCTTCTGATGTCTAAAAGAGAAAAAGGTTGAAAAATCCCAGGGAAAAAGTGCAAACTCAGCTTCTTTGTTTGGACCATTTCCTTTCCTCCTACATTCTCTACTTCAAAGCAACATTGATTACTGACTGCAGCTGGACTGACACCTCCACTATGATATCTTTTATTATTTCGGTTTTGATAGCAGCCGCCAACACATCACACATAATACATTCCCCAGAAAACTCATGGGCTAAATAAGAAAACAAGAAAAGATGGCTAACATCTATAAAAATACAGTATATTTTACATTACATCTGTGTGTTAAATTTTTTTTTTTATGTTTAAGTGACTTAACACATCCTGAAGTGTACCTGACTTCAGTATTGCAATCTTTCATTTTCACTCACTTATCAAAGTGTTCAAAATAACAGTAAAAAAAAGTATGATTTTGAGGGGTTATTTCAGTGCTATAGCATCATGAGAGACAATATGAAGGGCACAAATGCGAGATGAGATTGTTGTTCAGAGCAATGTAACTAGAAAAACAGATCAAGCGAGGTGTTATCATATGTACAGAAGGTTGAAAATGTTTTGTAATGAAACTGTAGGACATTTTGGAATTCAAAGATTTTTCCTTTCCAAAGTAACTGTCCATTTGAAAGCTGATTTTACTTATAAATTACATTGAAATAACAGAATTGGTGGACTTGCAACTATGTTTGCCTTTGACTTGTACTCTGGATAAAATGCATGACTCTAGTGTCTTGCTGTCATTCAGAGCATGGTTGGGTGGTAGCTGTGTGCACATGAAGACAAAGCACACGATGAAGTACACAACTATTCAAATGGACAAACTTGCAAATTCAGAAGAAAGTCTCATTTTAAAGCCTTGCAGTTCCCATTAAAGAAAACTCCAGTTACCTCCCAGCTTCAGCTATGCACCTGTATGACAACTGCATATATACATATATGTATATACGTACACATATACATACAGGCACGTTATACATATATACATGTACATATATACACACATATGTGTAAGCATATACATATATGTGTGTATATATATCTGTAAGTATATACATACACAGACATTTCCACTAAATCCTAAAATACTATCACTATGATAATGACAAAAAGTTTCTCCTTAAGTCCTTGTGCATGAGAAGGGGACTGTCACTTTGTGTACTGTGGGTCTAAAGAGCAGCAGGCAATGTAAGGGAAACACAGCATAATGAAAATTATTTTTGAATACATTTCATGGAATCATAGAGCAGTTTTGCGTTGGAAGGTCACCTAGTCCAACCCCCTGCAATGAGCAGCGCATGTTCAACCAGGTTGCTCAGAGCCCCAAACCTGACCTTGAATGTTTCCAGGGAAGGGTCATCTACCCATCTCTGGGCAACCTGTTCCAGTGTTTCACTACCCTCATCATAAAATTTTTTTTCCTTATATCTAGACTGAGTCCACCTTCTTTCAGTATAAAACCATTACTCCACGTTCTGTTGCTACAGGCCCTGATAAAAAGTCTTGTCTCCATTTTTCTTTTCTATCTTATCTAGAATCTATGGCTGACAGGCCCCCCTTTAAGTACTGAAAGTCTGCAGTAAGGTCTCCAAGGAGTCTTCTTGTCTCCAGACTGAACAATCCCAACCCTCTCAGCCTTTCCTTATAGGTGTTCCATCCCTTTAATAATGTTTGTGGCCCTCCTCTGGACCTGTTCCAACAGGTCCATGTCTTTTCTCTGCTGATAAATCCAGAGCTGGACACAGTAGTCCAGGTGGGGTTTCACCAGAGTGGAGTAAATGGAATGGATCACCTCCTTTGACCTGCTGGCCATGCCTCTTTTGATGCAGCCCAGGGCATGGTTGGCTTTCTCTGCCGCAAGCACACGCTGCTGGCTATGTCCAGCTTTTCACACACCAGTACCGCCAATTTGGAGAAAGTTAAAAACGACACAGATAAAATGAGAACCATTCCTACTTGCTGCAGTACAGTAAATTTGGTATTTACAGAGTTCATTACTTCTATTATTTAATCACATGACGACAGTTTATGTGAAGAACAAATGCTAATTTTAAAATGCAGACAAATATTGCTGGAGAAAAAAAAGAAGACTCTTATAAAGCAGAAAGGAAGAACAAACGTTTCCTAAGGATATGCAATGAAACTGTAAACTTAATTAAGCCTTAATGAAAATTTTAGAAAATATACTAAAGAAGTAATTTCTTTAGACTTTTGTGACTAAGTCTTCTTACTGTTTTCATAAAACTTTTAGGTTCTGAGTCAATAGAAAATAAGCTTTGATATTCTGTATTTCCCCCCTGGAGGTTTACTCAGCCTAACATGAAACACTCAGGCCAACAAAGTTTTTATTCAATGTGTACTCAAATAGAACCAATATTAGTTTTAATTACTATTGCCTTTTGAAAGTGCACTTTTAAAAAAAAAAAAAAGCTACCGTTTTCTAAATTAGGTGAAAATGTGTGCATAGCTTCTCTTTTTTTTTTTTTTTCTTTTATTTCAATATTGTTAGTATTTAGTTAGCTGTAAAGATTTATTTTCCCATGGAAAAATATTTTTAATCACTTGAAACTAATTTGTTTGAAATTCACTTTGTTTTAGACCTCAAATGAGGATTAACTTGAACTTAGTGTCTGGTTTAAAGCTGACTCTTTAGTGGGAATACGTATTGCATATGGGACTGGCTTGCTTCTCTTATCCAACATGTGTTAGTTTCTGTTAGCTTATAAGCGCTTAGACTATTTCTACAAACACTCATTGCAAAGCTGTCAATATTAGAGGAGTACAGCACTAGAGATTTACTGCCTTCCCTGCTGTTCAGAACAATAACCTGATTTGGTTCATCCTGTATGGTCTCTTGTCACAGGGTGAAAAAGGAAGGGGGAACAAATCATTCTTACAATTAAATAGTTCACTGAGGGTTTCCAATATTTTTCTAGTCACCCTCCCCCGCAAGTCATATTATCTTCATGTGACTTAGAGTTTAATATTCTGTCAGGTTCCCATGTGAAACTGAACAGGCATCAATTTCTAGCAAGAGAAGCACAGAAACCATATGTATACTGGCAAATCACATGCACACATATGCACAGACATATATAAGTGTAGGCACACAGCATACACATACGTGCATATATGCATGTACAGCATCTCCTCTCTGTCTCCAAGTTACATTAATAACATTATATATAGTGTACTAGAGACTAATGGATTTTCTTGTTTGTGTTGCAGTCCCTGTTCAACAGTTACCCCTATGGGTGCTCTGGAGGAAGCAAGGTGCATGGTTTGGACCAATAGACTCTAAAATATTTCAACAGAAGCAAGCCTCACACCCTCTGATTTTGATACAAAACTACAGGTTGCTTGAGAGTCTCAGTTCTAGTATGAGTTTGATTAATTGAACAGGCGCAACACAGCAATAGTAATCTTCTGTCGTACATTGGTGGTGAGAGGGTTAGTCACCAGGAATAAAGCAGTGAGGAAGGAAGGAAGGTAGGCAAATATATGAACAGAAGGGCTTGGAACACAAAATAGGAAAGAATGATTCCTGTTATAATGACAACACTTTTAATTATATATATTCAATGAAAAATAAACTAGAGAGAGCAAAATACTTCCAATTAATGGAAGTAATGTAATGTTCAAACTTAAATGAAGTATTTTTCCCTTGAGGATTTTACTGTACAATTTTTTTAGCATAATGTAATTTAGATTATAAACAAAATGGTTTTGTAAGTCCCCAGAGAAATGTATTTTATTTATAATGTATTCCTTTGAACTGGCTATGGAAATCATGCTCTTCCTGAAGTTTGTATCTCACATACCACCTACTGCTGCAAACTAGTCATTCCCCACATGTTAAACACAATCAGTTTGGTGAAGCATGTGACAAAAAAAAACAAAGATTTTTTTTTAAATGCCAGAGGAAATAGAAATTTCTAATTCCAAAACCTAGTAGTCTTCCCTCCAAAAGCAGTATTGAAATATCTTTGTTGATAAAGGTTATGTTTTTTCAGAGGGAATGAGTTGAGCCAAAACTATTCACTTGAGTTTTTATTGCATGTAATGAAAGAAGTATTGTTTACATTATACCCTAGAGGGAGATTCAGCTAAGAGTAATTATATTTTGTATAGTTAAATTTAAATACTTATTTCCCTTTTTCATTTAAATCACAAATCCTTAAAAAAAATAATTTTCATATAAAAAGTACACTTTCTTTCAGGGTGTAAATTACAAATGACCAGTTTGTGTCACCTTTTTTCCTCAAAGTAATTAAGATAATCTATTTATGAATAAATAAGCAAATATGAGTGAATAAATTGAAACCCAGTCTATGTGCTCTGCTTACCATCAATAGCTACTCTATAGAGTCAGCTAAATAACTAGAGACAAAGAGGGATTTGCCTCTAGAACATTAATTTTGTCCATTAATCGTCTTTTTAAAGCATAATAGTACCTGTCCTCATAGATGAGCCATTAAAATGTTAGCCATAGATATACAATGGCCTAAACTGCGATACTTCTGAAATATTGCTAAGCCAAGTCACTTCAACGGGACTAAGCAAGTAAGCACTGTAAATTGGAATGATTGTACAACTGCTTACAGTGTGAACTCCTGACAGCTGTAGGCACAAATTACATATGCTTCAAAATGGTCTACTTTTTGCCAAAGCTACTCTTCTGCTCTAATCTCCTAAATATTTAGTTATAAATACACAAATAGATACATAAATAACTCAAAATACAAGTTCGCATTAGTTTTGTACGAAGAGCTTAAAATATATTCTAAAGAACAACGTATAGAAGCAAATATTTCTGTGTCACTATATAAAACACAAATGAAGACTCCAGTTAAAGTTCTGATTGAGTTAGATTTTATCAATATCACAAAGTTTCAGGTTGATATTTAACTGCAGAAAAATATTTTTAACCACATTATTGCTATGTGGAACAGATATGAATGAATTTTAACACATTAAGATTGTTTTTTAATAATCAACATGAATACACTGCTGTAAAAACCTTCTAAGAAAAGACATTTCCTCTGGCTCTTCTTACATATGACATTAACCAGCTCATACTTGAAAGTTACACCAATTGTGTTAGAATTTGCAGTTTGTAATACAGCCAATATGTACCACAACCTTTGTAGACATCTATACTTTGCTAAAAGATACTAAAGCGCAAACATTAGTTATGCTAAATGGCAAATGCATGTCATAGTGACAATAACCTTGCATTTGAGGCAAGATTTTAAGATTCTGACAGCCTAAAGAGCTGAGCTAATGCACCTTCATAAGCAAAGCGCTGCTGCTCCTCTTGACTAATGTAAGGTGTTCAGATGAACCGACAAATTTAGTAAAGCACATTATTTTATTATTTCTTTATACATATAATCCCATAAGAGGTAACATGACAGTGTAGTGTAAATCTAAAGCAATCCATTAGATTTATTTGCATTAATTGCTTTGTTGTTGCTAATTTAGTATCAGGGGAAAAAGAAAAAAGTAATTTCTGGCTTTCCAAAAACTTTGTTACTATGTTTCTTGCAGACAGATTTTATAGTTTGAAGCTTTAACCCTTGATTTTTGTCCACTGTGACATCCGAGTGACAAATAGCGGAGACAGAATTGCATACTGTAACAAAATTTGCACAAGTTAATTATATGAATTCAGATGTTTTCTTTGTTACTTTCCTTTTCGGCTAAAACTGAATATGGTTCAATTCCAGTTCCTTTGGGGTACTCTGAAATTTGGCCCTAGTTAAAAAATTTCCTGCCAAGGAACAGTTGTGCCACTGATACCTACAGAAAAGATTTTCTCCTCAGACTCTATATCCTCTCTAGCATAATAAATGTCTTTTGGGATTGCTTTCCTGCTCATCAGTTACAGCTGTGGAAGATTTTGGATACTCCCAACAGGCAATATGTATCTTTTCTCCAATCTAGAACTAGCAACCCACTGGTGAACTGTGACTATTCATATTTAACTACTAAACTAGGAAATTATGTTTTTCATATTTTATCAACAGAAAAAATCTGTCATCTAAAACAATACCACAGCATTTCACTTTACAAAAAATACCTGAAAATACATCTAAGTAAAGCTGGAATACAGTCAACACAACATGTAAGGTAAAACCAGCTGTAACCAAATATGGCCAGCTGTGTAACTGTGCAAGACACTGCATCCTAATTTCAGGATATGAAAGCAAGGGTAAGCATCATGTCAGGATTCATCCGAGACACTTGTTGTTAGTATTGAAGCCATAAGGATTCAGACAGTATGCTAAGAAAATGTTTTCCTGAGATGACTTGCTTAGAAGCTTTCTGCAGACAGAAACAAGTGACTAAAAACCCTAAGACACTCCAGAAACAATTACAATAAACTGTGAGTGACATAGTCCCTAAAGCAAGTACGTGAAGAGAGCTGTTTTCTGTGTAAGGAGAGCACGCCAGCATGTGTAAATATGGGCCATCTAAACCTCTGCTAAATATCAGTTTCCACAGTTCATTTCCACAAAATTAGAAATGCAAACCAAGGTGGAAGTTTTAGAGAAATGTGTAAGGAATGTAAAAGAAACACCAAATATAACATAGACATAAACACTGCAGTCTAGCAATTTATGTAAATTATTTTAAATGCCAGTGCAACTGAGACATAAAACAGCGTAACTTACATGGGAGAAAGCAGTCAAGTGATAATGAATGCTGGCAATTTAATCAGAACAATTTAGGTTTTTGCCTAGATTTACTCTCACTGAGGGAAATGGCTTGTTGAAACTAAACCCAGCTAGCATATCAAAACCAGAAGGGGAAACATACTTTTCAAGAAACTGAATTTAACTTGCTGGATTCTCACCTCTGCGATAGCAAGACTGAATTATTCTGCAGGGAAATCCTGGAGGTGGAATATCAGCTACATTTTTTATGTTGTCTGAAAACTTGAAGGCTTGTGCAGAAGCTCAAGATAATCGACAGTATTTCTGCTGAAAAGAGAGGCATCTTTTTCCTGATTACTAATACCACAATACTGCTATACTCTTCTTAAGGCAAGCATAGAGGTTCATTCATGTACGTCACCCTTTCCCCACCTAGCTCTTACCCTGGGCTAGCTCTTATTCTGCTAGCTGTGCAGAATAACAAGAAGCTCAAGGTTTGCCAACTGCTTAAGAATGCATTCGATTTTACTGCTGCGTTTTGTGCCTTTGCCAAAATTTGCACCCCTGCAGCTGCTCTTAAAGTTAGCTCAGGTACGTCTAGAGGAATGACAGGCATCACAGTGTTACCAGCACCCACAACAACTTAAAGCAGATGTGGCAAAAACATTGTGATATATGACGGTCTACAGTTGTGTATCTGCTGATGATAAAACACATCACAAAGATAGAGGGCTTTAATAAATGATTTTTCAGTCCAAAAATCCAAAAAGACTGTGACTCTGCAAAGTGAGCGTTGCTGCCAAAAATCATCTGTTTCACAATACGTTTAATATTTGGAAAGACATAATGTGAAAATATATGTTTCTTTGAATTTTACCTACATGGTCCAGTGAGGAACATCAAAGCAGCGAGTTGGATCAGGCACTGTGTAGTTCTGTGAACTCCTCTTTTGGAAACAAAACTGGTAGTGTGTCAACATGTAGGCTGTGAACAAAACAAAAGACAGAAGAATTATTAAAATAAATTATGGACACATAGGGAAGACACAGACATATAAGTCAAAAGGCCTCCTTTGGATCAAGAGAAGACAAAAGCTATTAATAATTTTAATTCTATTACTAGATGATATTTTCTTCTCTTAAGAGACGTAGGTGAAAATAGAACTTAAGCATGCATATATCACATAGATCTGGAGCAGTGGAAATAGATGGTACTTATAAGCCTTTGGGCTGTTCACATCTACCCCCAAATGGCTATGTGTGATCACAGTATTTTCAGATGATTCTCAAACCCAGTGACCAAATTAGAATGAGGATAACAGTTCCTCCAAGACAGCATGAAGAAGTATGCAGCTGAGTCAGCGAGCGAGCTTGGCTCTCTTGTGCCTGGAAATTGGCACCTCTGGGCAGAGAGAGAGATGGAATGCTGAGCCTGCCCAGACCCCAGGAGCAGCTCAACACAGGGGCAGAAATAAGAATTAGGCTCTCCTTCCCCAAATTATGTAGTCCCTCAAGCTAACCAATTTAGAAAGGTGGTTTGGAATATTAATTTTCATGTAAAAAAATTAAAGAGTTAGAAAATACCCCTAATATATGCCATACAGTTTATTTTCATTTAACATACTCTGTTGCTTTTAAAAGTTGGTATAACTACACATGAAGCAAAACCAACAGTCATTAAAACCAAAACAACACACTTTCCTCTGCAAAAATTGTAGAGTCAGAAGTGTAGAAGGATTAGCCACTGACTATTGCATTCCATTTCATTATACATAATTAGTGCCAAATAGAACCATGTGCCATTATTATCCCATTTATTGCATGCCTTGCAGCCTAAGACTTCAAGACCCCTTTGAATAACCTAAACACAGAAGAGTGATTCTGAGTCAACAGATGCTCCACACGTTCGTTCCATGTCTCAGCCTTTACCAGCCTGCCAAGGGATTTCAGTCCCAGGTGTTATAAAAAGGAAGCAGCAGACCAGAGAGAGAACACATTGGCTGTGCTAGATGCTCTGTTTCTCAGGAAAAAAACAAACCCAAACCTGTAACAACACAGCTGAGATTATTAATAAATGAGACTGAGACTATATCCCAGTTCATTTTCAGAATGAAAGAAAATACACATGTACTAATCACGTACTTCGCTGCATGCCAAAACAGCACTTCTAACACAGCTCTGATACACCATTAATCACAAAGGTCTCTCCCTCATCTGCTAAAACAGTCTCCTGAAAGACAGCCATTCCCTCCACTAAACCTGCACAGCCAAGAAGCACAAAGCACTAAAAGTGGAAGCAAATCTGAACACATCCTTACACCAAATAAAGACAAGAGAGGCTGTATTTGCAAAAACGAGTGGAAAGGAAGCTGATCACATGAAATAGGGCCAGGAAAGAAGAAATACCCATTATTTGTCTTACAAACAGTGCCATGCAGCTCTTAATTGTAAGGAGCCTGGGCACAGCCTGGCAAGCTTTCGTAAGAGCTGGCTTTGATAACCCCTCAGCCCAGATTAATGTTTTGAGGAGGGACAATCACTCCAAACCCAGTTCCTGAAGCATTTCTTTCCCTAGGCATTTCTATGCTGAGCTGTTACACCGCTACTCCAACACTCTGTTCCTGCCAGTGCTCCCAGACAGACAATGCACAGGAAGCACAACACAAGGAAATGCGTCTGCATGAAGGTCACTGAGAAAAGAAAGCAGAACACTCAGAAAGAGCCAAAGAACAGCCAAGGAGCTCACTCGCATCATTTAACTGCCTCCCACCAGGAATGGGCTTTCACTCCGCAAACTGACGTAGGAGCTCTCTAAGGACATTGTGGAGCCTTTGGTTGGAGAGCTCGATCTTTTGACTCAGGAAGGATGGCACCAGACTTTTCAAAACAGCAGCACTGGTTTCAGTATTTCACTCCAGTCATGCGGCACTTAGTAATTCACCCACCTTTTAAAATTACAACTTGCACAGCATGTACCAATTATTGTTTAATTGAGGTTCCTACAGGTTCTTGGTGAACTCTTAGATACTGTCACCCATAAAACAGCAATTAGAATTACACTTAAAAATTTTTTATAAAATTATTTATATATATATGGAGTATAAAGCATGAAAAATATTTCTCATTCACACTATCAGTGCAGAAAAATAATAACTGCTTCTTGGCCAAAGCCAGTTTTAAGTCACTTTTACACTTTTAATACTGCAAAGCAATTGCAAAAGGAAGCCTCTTTTTAGTTAGATGAGCCTCTTTTAGTTGAGGAATTATAGTTTCTGACAATTAAAACTGAAATTTTAATAATGCTTAATAATTTCCCTCTTATCAAGTTATTATGGTTTTAGCTAGCAATAAACTAATTCATTATTAAATTAGCTTTTCAAGCTATTCTCAATAAAGGAATTTCTTCCCAGTAATTTTCTACTATATTTTAATTTTATGCCATTACTACGAAGAATCCAGTTTTACTCCCCTAACAACGCAGGTTGTGACTCAAAGCTTTGGAATTCATTGCCCTAGTTTACAATAAACTAAGACTCCTCATATAAACTTGTGCTGTTTGTATATTCAGCTTCAAAACTAATAAAATCTACTCTTTATTAAAAGCAACCAAAACCAGTTCACAATTGTCACCAGTTGACAATTCAGCCTGTGCAGAACATCAAGGTCCATTTGAAGCAACCACGTCCAAGTTTTATCCACATACATCTTTCTGTCTTGGTTCAATTTGATTCTTTTAGAAAAGGAAAAAAAGCATTTGGAGGTAGATACTTATAGTTAATGCGAGGGTCGACTGTAATAGACATAATAAAATGCAGTTGCTAACTCCTGAAATTCCTGTGGCAAAAGTCAGGAAAGATGAAAACCTGGTTGATTTGTATTTTACAGCTGGGAAACAATGGTTTGAAGCAGTCTTCTGTGCTGATACAGTTCATTAGTCCTCCTTTATTCCTTAGGGGAGACTTGTCCAAAAAAAAACAAAACAAACAAAAAACAAACCACCCCAAAACTCAATAACCCCCCTGCCCCCAAGCCCTCACTCCAGTTATCTGCATGAATCCTGGACCTATTTAAGGCAACATCAGTCACCTCTGACCTAAGCTGCTATGCCTATGCTAGAAAATTTAATTTGCGAGGTGCTTCTAGGCATTGGCACTTGATCTGTGCTATCAGGCTGTGAGAATGGTCTGAGCAGAATTTTAGCTTGGGCATGGTTTGGGAGGCAGCAGGAATCCGGGTTTGGCTCTGCACACATGGGCCCAATACAGAGAGGTGAGGATGAGATTTGTGATATTACAAGTATATCTGCGATTACAATAACTTAAAAGATGCTGCTGTCTGTACAGGTGGGTGCTCCATGTTCCAGGTACAGAACTGAAGATCATACTTTATGACTTGTATGATTCCTTTCCTATATTCATGGGAACTGCTAATTTAAAACAAGAAGTGCATTGCTTTTTATTTATTTATTGATCAAATCTCACTTAAGACTAGAGTGTCAGAAAGGCCTTTAAATAAGAGAACTACCTCTGTAGAAAGCAAAATTCTGGATCCAGTAATTTCTGCTTTGTTGAATCTGTACACGCCTGAACATTGAGTTCCTGTGTTTATATAGAGGTGCATCATGAAGTAGGTTTCTCCCTGTCAGAAATAAATTTCACAGACTAGTAATACTTCATATGTAGTAAAGTGCATAATTCACCTTATCAACAGTTTATCAACAGTTAAGAGTGATCTCATGGATTCTTTTTGGGTTTGATTTGGTTGGGGTTTTTGGTTTTTTGGGGTTTTTTTGTTTGTTTGTTTGGGTTTTTTTTAAATTAACTTCAGGTAATTTTTGTCTTGCTGTGAGGGAAAAAAAAAAAGTCCCCAAAATGGGAGAGACTTAGTAACATATTTGTATTTTCTTGCCCTAAATAATCTATTAAAAAAAAAAAAAATAAAATCAACACTACTACACGTCATCCTCAAAAATGCTTATTGAGTACCTACAAAGATAAAAGGCATTTTAATAGTTTTATGGATGCAATCCTGATGATTTTACAAAGTCATAAAAAAGGCATATTACAATGTCAGTCCTGCAGCTTCTATTTTCAGTGGACTTTACAGGGAAGAAAAATGTTTTGATTCTTGAGCTTCAGGTATAAAAAAAGTCTGCAAGCTGAAAGAGGTGTCCCTGCCTTGCACTTCTTTCACTGGATTTCATTACAGAGATGCTAGAATCAATCTGGACGATGATAAGATCAAAGCTGTATGGTAACAGATTGCAACTGCAATATTTATACACTTGAAAAGCACCTCTGTACTGTTATGAGAGGAAAACAAGCTACACCTAGTCCAAGACGGCATTTCTTGATTGGAACAGCTTTGTTGCTGTTGTTGTTTATTAATTTTCACCTTTTGAGGTTTGTTTTTCACCTTAAGGAAAAAGTCTTTATATAAATAGAGGTTTTCTTGTACATTGACAAAAGGTACTATGCCAGTTTCCAAGCATGAGCTGCTGACTTGACTCCCAATGAGCGCAGGTCAGAAGTACGTAAGAATTTTGAAAGACTGAGGTACTACAGAAATGTACAGCTTTCTAATTACATATCTCAAAAAGGAGCACCATCAATAAATAAAGTATATATGGGTCATGAGTTCAGAGAAATGTATGAGAGAGTCAAAAACCTGCATTAAAAAATTAGTATTTTTTTAGAGATCAAAAGTGAAGCAAAACTGTTTAAATTTTTCTGGCAATGCACTAGAGACATATTCTCAGAATTTTTAATTATTTATTCAAAATTTGCATTGCAAATGTCTTTGATCTGAATTCACTGCTTGAAGTTTGGAGACTAGGCCTGCCAAATGGACTTTAAAAGAAGCACAACATTAACTTTAGGTCCATCAAATCATAGAATCATAAAACTGTCTAGGTTAGAAGGAACCTTTAAGACTATCTAGGCCAACCACCAAACTAACTGTTAAAAAAAAAAGAAAAATCCCACACAAAAAATAATAACAAAAAATCCCCGAAACAAACGACCCACAGATCACCGAACCATGTCACTAAGCACTCTATCATCCTGTCTTTTGAATACCTCCAAGGATGGTGCCTCAACCACTTACCTGGGCAGCCCATTCCAATACTTGATATTTCGGCATAAACATTTTTCCTGATATCCAATCTGAACCACCCCTGATGCAACTTGAGACCATTTCCTCTTGTCTTATCACCTGTGACTTGGGAGAAGAAGCCAAACCCTACAACATCCTTTCAGGCAGTTGTAGACAGCGATAAGGTCTTCCCACAGCCTCCTTTTCTCTAGGCTGAACAACCCCTTAGATGCTTCTCATAAGGCTTATTCTCCAGACCCCTTACCAGCTTCGTTGTCCTTCTCTGGACCTACTCCAGCACCCCAATGTCTTTTCTGTGTGCTTAAGGGGCGCAAAATTGGACACAGTATTCAAGATGGGGCCTCACCAGTGTCAAGTAGAGGGGGACAATCCTAGTCACCATGCTGTTTCTGATACAAGCCAGGATGCTATTGGCATTCTTAGCCACTTAGGCACACCGGTAGCTCACGTTCAACTGGCTGTTGACCAACCCCCCCAGGTCCTTTTCTGTCAGGCAGCTCTCCATCCACTCTTCCCATGCCTGTAGGAGAGGACTACCTCTGACTGGCTGCCAATTGGTCCTGTCGTGTGAAATCCAAAATAGCAGAATCATCTGCTCTCTAACCCTAGCCCAATAAACATGTTAAGTTGTATTTCACATTGAACTTCTTCAAAAGGGTAGGTTAAGGAAGAACAGTTCTAGGAAATCTTATAATTAGATGGAAGAAGGAAGCACAGGTTCATTCTAACTTTGACTGGAAAGATAAATTGATGTCCTGTATCTAAACACTAGCTATAAAGAAAAAAAAAATTCTATATTGTGCAAATATCCCCAATGAGCTGAATCAACTTCCATGTTTCTGAGATTGTAGCAGAAATTTCATAAGGCCAAAATAAAAGGACAAATTTAATGTCACACAACAGTTCACTCAACCTGCTCAACTTTTATTTTTTGAAGAAGACTGCAAACAATTATTTTATGCCCCTTTCATCAAGTTTAACCAAGAAAAAAAGTAATTATTAGCATTCTGAACTTAGACAATGTTCTCAATTAAGAGATTTCAATTCACAGTATTGTCTAAGCCAAATCTGTTTCAGCTTCTGAATAACTACGTTAAGAAGGATTCATTTTGTTTTGAAGTTCTGAGGAATACGGTAAAACAAAATCCAGACATTTCAGATATTGTAATTTGGTAGTCTCAGAGCTCAAAGGTTGTTCAGTCTAGACATATCACATTTGTTGCACTCTGAAATAGTGACTTCAGCATTTTATTGGCAAAGCTGAGTGGCTATTTTGGATGAGTGCTCAGCGTAAAAGTGTTCAACTCAGTTCAGTTCACGTACAATGCATCTCGTAAGTGCACTTCAGCGTCTGATTATAATCAGTAGCACAAGTGGTTAGGAAAAAGGAAAACGTCAGGAAAAAACAACCACTAGGAGAGTACTTAAGTTTAACTGCTCTTTATTTCATATATTTTCTATGTATCGGATATAAAAATCACAAAAGCTTTTTAAAATGAGAAGTGATTAGAATCTGTCTTAGATTTTTATTCCTTCGGGTGTTTACTGATGCCTGACTTCTAGAACCTCTGTTTTTAAGAAAAAAAAAAGATTTATATTTTTTTATACCAAAGTCTGTTAAAAGTCACATATAATTTTACAGGACACTACAAGATAATCACGGCTAAACAGAGTAAACCAGAAAGCTCGCTATACAGTTATCAGCATTAATAATTTAGGAAGATATCCCATTCAACTTTAGATATCTTTACAGTTATAGGCATCTACCCCTGACTTGTCCAGATTCTGAGCAGTCAGTGGAGGAAAAGCTGCCACATCAATGGACCATTCAACAGAGCTGATATATTTTAGTCATTGGCCCTAGGATGAGACTAAGTAAGCCTTAAGAGTAGCTAATGTACTTCATCTATTAAATAGCACATCTCAATCTGGCTTGATGAATCCCATCCTGAGTGTTCACTACCCATGATCATAAATTGGTATCTGAAATAACTTTTTACAAATCCTTTTCATCCACTGTTTAGTCTAAAAATATTCCGATCCATCCAGCCATTAAGAGTGAGATTAGGCTCATATATATATATATATA
>VXBJ01005870.1:1509030-1576584 GCA_013400055.1 Nycticryphes semicollaris | reverse complement strand
TATATATATATATGTGTGTGTGTATATGTGTACACACACATGTATAAAACCACATACCCCTTCTCATGGAAGACAACCTTACCAGGAAAACATGTCCTGAGAAAACATACTACTCCTTTTCTTCCATACAGAGTTTCACTATTAACAGTTACTCAGAGGTTGTGAGATATTCATGACGCCTCTACTGACTAGCATTTTCTCTGCCTATCACTGCAACTGAGAAAGATGTTTCTCCCTCCTGTAGTTTTCGGTGCTACTTATTAAACAGGGAAAAAAATGTTTAAAAGTCTCAGAAAACATTAGAAATTCCAGTATTTCAGGAAATACCTGGGTGTGACTTATGTACACAAGATACATGTCTGGTATGTTAAATCTGAGAGAGTGGGAGAGCATAAGTAAAGTTTTGAATTATGATACGAGGCAGCTGAATGCACTGTGAGTAATATGCTGCTTTATCAGTTGGAAGCAGATGGGCTTTCCTGAAAAGGGATGGTAAGTCTGTTAATGGAAGTGTGCTGTCTGTGCACCAAGGTACCCTGGTAGGAAATGTCCTATAATTTCGTCTTTCCTAAATATGCCTGCTAGGCAATAGAGGAAAACCTCAGTAATCATGAATTTCCTTCTAAACTCCATTTTGAATAAAGTATACACAAAATTACCCAACAATTGTCTTAATGAAACTTCTGATGAGAAATTATGGGGTTAGTGAGGATGTTTATAAGCACAGAGAAGATATAAGATGCTGGCAAGAGGTACAGTAATCTCTCATACTCACGTACTGAAATCCACTTTTCTACGTCAAAAGAAAAGTTAACAGTGTATATATGCAAACCTTAAATAACACCCTAAATGAACTCAGAGAGTGGCTGCAATGCAGTTTTTCTATTCAAACATATAAAACTATGTCTTTGGGCAAAGAAAAAAGCTGGTGAAATACTAAACGTTCAACTCCTTCCACACCTAAGAGTTACAACAGCAGCTGTTATTGCATCGACTGGAATTAAACCTCTTTATTCAAGAAGTTTCACTAAATCTGTTTGTGGAGCTGAAGAAAAGAAATCACTCTTTTGTTGCTTTTTTTCTTTTAAATTAGAATAATTTTAACTCCTGACAGCTCAGAAACGAATTGATCATTGTAAAACCACCACAGGGTGAAGACATGACCTGAAGCAAGGGGTCACCCCGCTCACCATCACCAAACCTTCCAGCCCCCAGAGTGGCCCTGTGGGCATCAGCCTGGCTTCAGCCTGTATTTCAGCAACTTGTGGAGTAGGTGGCTTCCTAGGCCCAGTAGCAGGACACTGGGACACTGTGAAAGAGGAGTCGGCACCATCTCCTGCAGCTGCAGCTATTTCCAGGCAATAGGAGGAAGTAGCACAAACGGTGTTGCTGGGAGGGAGACACTCCTGTAGGCCCTGGAGATACCAGCAAACATGATGCAACCTCCAGTGCAAACATCACTTTAAATGATGAAATAAAATCAGCTAAAAGGCCTTAGATCTACCTCTGCTTTGGGTGTGTGTGCTGGATGGGGGGCTGCAAGGTGCCTCCTGTGAGCAGCTGGCTCCAAGGCACCCACCACAGGGCACAGCTGAGCCCTGCAGCCTCCAGTGGGTGCCTCAGGGAAAGGGTGTTTCAGAAAGGGCAAAACATGGCCTGGCAGACCACACAGGAACTGGTGGACATGTCCTGAAGCCCTAGCTGGGGCAGGTTCATCATGACAAATGGCAGCTTGTGGAGGCCCCAGGCTGAAGCACCAAGCGGTGTGAGGAGGATGGAGCCACAGAGAAGACCTGCTGTGGACTGACCTGTCCCCAACCCTGTCCCTGTCCCCCTGTGCTGCTGGAGAGGTGGCTCAGCAGCAGCTCCGCTGCTCTGGTCCGTGGAGCTGTGCCCCAAAATGCTGCTCTTTGAGTGGACTAGGTTCAGGACTAATTCCCACAGGCTGCAGCTCACACAGTATGGAACACTCAACAAACTGTTGTGGATCACAGCCCCAAATTTATCCGTGTGCTTCTGCTACCCAGCGAAGGCAGTTTTGCATGGTCAGGCTCTCTTTGATGCTGAAGTCCAAAGGGACAGGGTGCCCATTTCAGGTCTCAGTGCATGACAGGGAGATCTCCCCTTCTTTATACCAACGTTTAACTGTACTTCAGCCCCAGGACTAAATACATATAATTATATACCATTTACAGACTAAAGATCTAATGTAACACAAACCAATGTAGGCAAAGCTACTGAATTTGTCTTTTAACTAAAATTTGTCATTACTAAGAATAAAACTTACTGCTCGTGATTTTTCTGTGTTTATTGTGATCACACAGGCATCAGGGCTGATAAGAAACTGAGAGAAGAGCTTACTGCAAGGACATACTTCTGACCCCCAGTGGGGTAACACCATAAGTAAACTTTGGGACTATAATATGCCTCCGCTCATTTCTGAAAACCTGTTAATGTCCATAGATTACTTGCAGTGTGGCTTTCTGTGCAGCTAAGTTAAAGATCTGTTATCTGATTTTGTATTAATTAATTAGTATACAGAACTTCAGCATTGGAAAAAGCAGCTCAGCCATTTCTTTCCCCGTCAATATCTTTAATTTTGTTTGAATGTTTATACAAAAGGAAAAGCTAAACAGTTTCAGCTGGTGTGGAGAAAAGAGAAGGAAGAAAAAAAAAAAAAAAGACTGTTATGTTGCAAGATAATAACCCTATCATGAAACCCTTGCGTCATGCCACATTCTGTCCTTATATTTACAGTTTAATCAACCAATCAGATTCCCAAAATTACAAAGTATGCTATGTCATCACAATGTGAATACTTTACTAAAGCTAGACAGACAAGCCGGGGGAAATAATCCAATGACTTTCTTGTCACCATTTAACTCTGCTGCTCAGGTAATATAGGTTTGGCTTTGCACAGGATTTATTTAATTCTGAGCACTGGAAAAGCTTGCAACTGATTACTACTGAGGGGAGTAGTAATCAACATTTGTTGTTGATATATGTTTTCTCAAATGAGTTAATATGAGAAAAATACTGTAAATGACTCCTGAAGTATATAAACTCATTTGGTGACACATGAGATTAAAGTCTAATGAGATGTATCTATGCAAGGAAAAGAATGACCTATACCCTACCAGGACAGAGAATCACAACAGACCAGAATCTCTGAGCTCTGTATATAGTCTTTGAATTCCACAGGCAATATCAGAAGAACAGGCACTTCTGGCTGATTCATTATAATCACTCCTGTGTTTCACTGCTGCTTTGCTGTTCCTTGATTTTACAGGTCATTATAGTAATGGAAGTGCTGTCATCTAGACAAAATGTAAAAGTACACATTTCCCTCGAGAACTGAGAGTGAGCAACCCTATTTGTATTTTCCAGCTGGGATAACTGTGGTTTTTTTGTCTATACACATTTCTTTCCCTATTTCAATTTAAATTAAAGAGTGGTAGTGTTGTTCCTGGACATTCACAGTAAAAGTGATATGTCGTAAAGCATAACAATACTGGTTCTCCTGTTTATACAGTTTTCACAGTGACATTTTGGAAAGCAAAGAAAATGATGGGGTTTTTTGATGGATTGTATGAGTGGAGGTGACTTAGATTTTTAAGTATTTAAGAAAAATAATAAGCCTCAGAAATGGGGGAGAGGATTCATATCTCTCTTCTTTCCCTTTACATGCAGAGGTGAAAGTATACTGCAAGGCCATTTTCCTCTTCAAGCTGAGGTTAACTATACCAAACCAATCTCAGTGATGTGAGCCAAGGCTGCCAGCAATACCAAAATTTTCAGGTACAAAGCTAGGTTCTGTAAAAAAAAAGAACAAAACCAAAACCAACATAAAATATGTTTAAGCCAATAACCAAATTTGAAGATAAGAAAAATCCCCAGGTTAGACTGACAGTGACTGTTGGTTTTGATTTTATTTATTATTGCCTTTCTCTGGAATACAGGGTACAGGGTATTACCAATAAATATGTTTTATTTACCATGTTTTCTGTTTCTACAGGTGCTTAAGCTATTGGCAATGGCCTTCATTTCTTATTCTCTCTCATACATCTTGTGGCTTTTGACCTTTTCTTGTAGGTCATAAGTTACATGCAACATCTTCAGTCCCCAAGAGCATATGAGCAAACTGTTTTGTGAATCTTCTGAACTAGACATTTACTGAATATTTGCAATGTTAGGGGATAATCCTTAAAAACACAGGTGTTCTCATTCCTATGGCTGACAATCACATTAGCTTTATGTTTCTGCTGAAGTAATGCAATTCAAGACTTATTAACAGTATTAAATTGCATAATTAATTTAGAGGCATTAAAGCACACCAAGATGTATTGAGACAATTAAGATCTTTAGCAACATTGCTGTATGATGGTTGCTGCCTCTGGAAAGCAACACAACATTAGCATACAATCAGCCCAACCAAGGGCTCTCACTGGGATAAGATTTTAAATTACTCTATAAAGACTATACAGACAAAAATTCTGTGATCATCTTTATGGGGTTCACGAGTCAAGTAAGGTCCTGATTTACTACAAGCTAACAATGAAATTACAGAAATTATGTATGTTGCTGACATCACAGAAAATGAGACAGAAAGGTCAGCTATTTTTCTAAATGCACTAAGAGGAATAATGTCAAAGTCAGAGTTAAAACCCTCAAGGCTGAGTTCGGATATCAGTCTTGCATTAGTATAATGAAATACCAATGCAGAATACCCAATAGAACTTATTGTGTTGGGTTTTTTTCTTGCAGAAAATAGGCCATTATGGGCAACTTTTAAGTTAACTGACTCCAGGAAGAATAATACCACTCCAGTTTTATGAAAATGATAACTGCATCAATTCTAAAAAACATCACATCTTTTCCTTCAGCAATATCCCTATGGCTCAATTTTTCAGAGATGTAGGAAATGCCCTGAAGAAGGCTGTTGGTAACACGTAGCTTAACTATTTATTTTAGTCTGATGTGAATCACCCCTTGCAGCAGCCTCTCTCCATGATCATAAGAAAAAGCCCAATGGCTAATTTAAATTAAACATCCAACTTCTAGACAGATAACTTTAGGAAAGTTGGATTCCACCCAAAATTAAGTCAAGAGCCTGAATAAAAATCTGGCCTCTTCATTCTTATAAAGCTGTATCACTTACAGTCAAGATATGACGATTTTCCAAGCCAGCAAATATCACCCTCCTCACAGCCATCTGAAAATGGTCTGAACTCTGTTGATTGCTAAACTACTAAAGCTTATATCAAGTCTGCCAAAGATACAGATATTATTCAGTACTTCCTATATTTCTGATTTGTTTGGCTATTGTTTAGTTGGCAATATTTCTGAACAGAAATCTAAGCATTAAGAATATATGAGAAAATGAGTTTGATGTCACATACGGACATAATTAATTTTTATGGTTTTCTATCATAACACCCCCAACCTTTGTAAACATATGTCAATGGAGAAATCAGTCTGTTTCAAGATTCATAGCTAAACTTTGGCTTTGCCATGGACTTTACTGAGGACAGCATGTTGTTGAACTGAGGCCTGAAGCAGAGTGGAGAGCAAGGCGTTACTTTGCACTGCTCAAACTTCCCTCCTTGTTCCAAAGGTAATGCATCCCTTAACCATCCTTACGCACAGGAAAGAGCTTGTCCTTGCAATGTCCAAATTGTTACGAGAGCACAGTTACGACATCATCCATTCTGTACCACTCGTGCCACCTTTCTCTCAGCGTAGGGGTCTTGGTGGCCCTGCAAACTTCTTCCCTTCCTCTGTGCACCTTGGTACAGCATAGCTTGGCTCCAACAGGCATTAAGACAGTACGTCATGCCCTCCTATATTTTTGAGAAAGTGCTGTCAGATAAGTAAATATATTGCTTGCAGATAGGAAAACAAGCCACTTCAACTCCGAATGTGGTCATATTCCTCTAGTTATTAATCTCTTTAAATAAGAAATTGCCTGTATGTGCTTTTTTCTAGTTTAGGAATCAGCTCATAATCTCATTCTATATGAAGTCAATTAAAGAAATCCAGAGTCTGCCCCCCCCATGAAGCAAAAAACAAGGAAAAAAGCGAAGGAAGCATTCCTAACTGCTCAATAGTAGTCCTATTCAGGAAGAAAGCTTGGCAAAACAATGATGAAACAAGTTATGATGTTATCTATTCCTTTGAGTAGTACAATTATCTTATGGGGAAGTAATTTAATGGAAGTATCAGTTCAAACAATAGAGTTGTATTTTGCCTGTATGCTAGTCATTTTCAAGGACAGTCTTCCTACCTTACAGCAGATAAATTCCACCTGCAAAACTTTTTTCTCTACCATGTAACTTCAAACAAGTGAACTTTTCAAGGCTCTGCTATTTGTACGGTTACACAGCATACGATTACCTCTTTCTCAGCACAGAGAACAAAAGGAGTAACTGGAAACATTTTAATAAGGCTGTAAATTCAAGCAGCAGTGTGAAATGATGAAAAGTGTGTTGATGTCTCAAACACTGCTATATATGCATTGCATATAAAAATGTCACTTATTTAAAAGCATACCACTGTGCTCTGAAAGAGAAGAAAGCAGAGTACGGGCACACATGATGTGTAAGAGCAAGTTAGTAAGCCTTCAACCAGGTGGGATCCTCTTCTTATTTCAGGCACAGAAAGTGCCTTTTGGTTGTTTACTTGCCAATTTAAATGAAATGCATTTCAAAGCAGTGTTAGCTGAGACAGATTTGTTCTGGTGCAGAGAATAGAATTTTGTAACATGCATGACTTTTGACAATTGCTTTTTCTTTTCACAACTGCCTAGCATTCAAATGACTTGGTAAACTCATGATACCCTCTCCAGTAAACCAACGTGCAACCAATCCGTGACTGTTTACTTCAGACAAGATCTTTCACTAGGTTGTTACACTTTATGGAAGAAGCATGTACCTTGTTTAGGGGAAAAGGGAAACGCCGCTCTGTACAAGTACCTTTCATAGGTCTTTTGTATTCCTAATTGTGCAACAGTATTTAACTAAATGATAGGGCAGATTTGCTGGGCTTTACCCTAGTTTCTTCTCATGAGACTATTAAAAAACTCTTAAATTCACATGAGGTTACTAGAAAAATAGCTCACCATCAACATACTATGTTGCTCTGGAGTGATGGGCTATTGCCAATATCCTTGTCTGCCAGTTATCCCAATTATCAATTAAAGCTGCTCCAAGCCAACTACTTTACCCAAAGCTCAACTCAGAAGGAAGAGGTGCAAGGAAAGAATGGCTCTCAATCAAGATGAAGAGTCAAGACTGTTATTTCTTAAAATATGTTGTTGACATAGTTTTGCAATAAATCTATGCATAGCATATTTATGTAAAGCTTTTAGGGGAAGAAAAAAACCAAACAAGTTTACCAAAAACCAACCAAATATCGCCAGGAGTAGACAGTTTAGAGTAATCCTGAATTTGCATTGCACTGTCGGAAGGAATTTGAAGGCTTTGCTGAAATAATGCTGTTGCACTAAGTACTGTGCAAGCCTGGGTGCTGACCAGTTTGTATAGCACAGCATTTCCCCTGAGCTCCTCACACAGACCAGTGAGTCTCATGCCAGGATTAGCCCCGGAGTAACAGAGGAACCACACAGGTGCTCCTAAACAAAGCCTTACAGAGAAACTTCCAGCTACGCCTTTCTTTATTTCCCTTTCCTTGACTCTCTTAAATATGGAAACATCTTTCCCCTAACTTATAATGCATGACCTATAGGCTCTCCAATTTACCTCTATCTCTTTATTTAAGAAACTAGTTTGCAAAATTCTCCTACAAGAATTAGTAAAATGGCAAGATTGCTACACATTCCATGGTGGCACGTTCTAGACATTGCACTGCAAATCATCGCAGAAAAACATGCTGAGCTGTAGCTCAACTCATTCAGCAAAAGACATTATTTTTTTTCTGCCAAGGAACCACTAAAGTTTCTAGATTAATTGTATCTACTAACTTTAATTTTCCAGCCACAGGATCAGAAAATCAGTAGTTGGGAATTCTGTACCTGTAACAATTTCAGTCAGAAGATAAAAAGGTCCAAAAAAACCCTTTTAGCAAATATATAACATCAAGAGTAAAATATGTACAAAGATTAAGTAATAAAACAAAACCAAACACACATAAGAGAGAAAGAAATTAAAACTAACACCAGGGAGTGTTCTTTCCACCTGACCAGAGAAAAGTAGAAAATTGTTACAAGATTTCAGTTAATCATATATTAACTGAAACTTATATTAATTATTTCAAGTATAAGACACCTTATTTGCTATTACATAAAAGTATTTTTACTGTTCAGAAATAAGAAAACTAGCAAAGTCCTACCTCAGGTTGAAATATCTTAAATACTAATATAGTAGTAGAGAAAGAGAAAAAGTCAATTAGAAAATGGTCCAGTTTCTCCTAATACAGTATCTATAACATCTCTGAATTCACCATTTTCATTTATATAAATAAAAAACAAGTTCCTTTTTACAAGGAGGTATTCTTACATCAATGTACTGTTAACGTTGACATTTTGAAGATAACTTCAAGCTCTTTTTATGCCAAAGGCAGTGTTTTCAATCCAAGTTATTTCTTCAAATAGAAGCCAGTTTTATATGCTTATTTAAATTCAAATGATTGTTTGAGCTCTCAGATTTTCAGTCATAAGCAGGTATCAATTTATGCAGAAAACTTGCATTTTGAAAAAAATCAAAAGCATTTTGGAAAAGTTGTTAAAATGAATGTGCTTCTGGTTTTAACCCCATATTTTTTTCAACTTTTTTTGTTAATGTGGTATCTAAACTTCCTAACTTCCTCTAGTTTTATCTTTTGCTTTCCCTTTTTTTTTTTTTTTCTCTCTCCTCTGGAAAGTAGTTATCAAGACAACAGTCTTGATTATCTAAGACAATAATCAATGACAAAAAACAGAAAGCAGGTAATTTACAAGTAACTGTCAAGTCCACTTGTGCGGTTGGATAACAACAATTCAATTTAATTGTCAAGAAGATATGCTGTCTATTTTTAGATTTCCTGTTACCATTGCTAATATACTAGGCTGGTACATGTTTTGCAATATTGAATATTAAGCATCACATTCACTTGAAGTTGAAACTCCATACCATAAAAAAGTGCAGTTTAGTTGTACTTATACATAAACATTCTCTTTGGAGTGTCCAAAGCCCACTAGGCTACAAAAAAATCCTGGTTATCTATTTATGATACAGAACTACAGCATCAGAATACCTACCAAAAAGAGAAAAATTACCATACAGACAAAAGTCACATAAAACAAATTTTCATTGCCAATTTCAAATAAAAATATATAATCTTTCTTTCTCTTTGCTTCTACTTTGAGCCTTGTTACCCACAAAATTTCCAAAATTATTTGCTACAAGTCAGCTGTTTTGGCTTTTCACATGGTGATGTGAAAATAAGCAGCCCTCTAAACAGACTAGCCAGTTGTCCACAGGCTGTATGGTTATGCAGCACATTTGATTTACACCATACATTTGCAGTTTCTGGCTGTATAATAATCTGCATTTTTGGACTCTGTGACTATTCTTCACATGCAGATCATTTAATATCTGAAGGGCATTTGGAGGAGACACTGCATTTAAGAGGCCAAGAAGCCAGTTCATTATGAGATCAGCTAAGAAGTTTTTCCAGCACCTCTAGACCAGCTGCCTGAGGAGCCCATCAAGAACCAGATGTTAGAGATATCTTGCAAGAGCTTGCCATTTGCATCTTGTGATTGCCATCCAAGAAGGGAAAAAGGATGGAGGAAACATCTGATGTGACAGAATAGCTAGTGATCCCTGCAGAGTTGTATCCTGATCAAATGATTTACTACAGTGTTTGAAATAAGAGATGAATATTAATGGATAACTAATGATGGACAACGTTTGTTAACAAAACCTAAATATAATTTAGCAAGGAAAAAAATAGATATATAAGTATGTTTTTTATCTTGTTGATTAGTTACGTATTTTTGCAATAATGTAAATGTAACTTGCTTGTTATCACAGCAAGATGCATGTAGCTAAATTCCAGGATATTATGAGTAGCTGGGATGGTAAATGTGATGGAAGTAATTTATTTTTGTTTTGCATTAGTCTTCTGTTTTATTTTACAAAATTAACAGTGGTTTTTTTCATTCAGTTTTGCCGGGGGGAATCATATCAGTACCGTTCACAAGATCTTTCATCAGGTTTACAAGCAGGTAAAAACTGAATTTTGAAACGGGCAAATTAACAACATATTTTAAAAATTCAGGCCAAATTTTTGTTCAACTATCAGAAATAATACCTATGTATGTGTAGATATATTTAAAAAGTCAAACTATACTCTCTTCAACTTTTTTTGCATATTTGCTGAAGTCTAGTAAAAGTATGTATTCCTAGGGAACTGTTTCTGAATTCTACAGTTCATACATCCAAAATAAGCCATTTATATAATGTTGCTTTAAGTTCATTAACTATACCAGAACTTCAATTGGTTCATGTTCCTGTCAGGAACTTCTACTAAAGAAAGCAGAAGTTAGAATAAGCAAATATCCCAGAAAGTAATGAGCAAATTATTATCTACCCTGTATAGAAATTGGTACATTTTCTGGTTTTTTGCCAAGCAAGTTTCAACCTGGACAAGGTAAACCGAACTAAATGTCTATAGCTGACTATTTCGTAACTTCATTTGCGGAAAACTGGATCTTAACACTATTCTATCTGTAGTCTCTGTTCTCCTTCTCTTGTCTCTGTAACTGCCCTGAACATCATCAAGCGAGAGACAGTAAACACAGAGGAGCTAAGCACAGTGCATTATCTATCCTGGAAGCCTCACTGGAGCAGAAGCTCCTTTGTTAGCTACTCAGTATCTACTGTGGATTAGTTCTAGCAGACCCAGACTGAAAGAAAGTCATTGGCTCAAAAGCTAGTAGAAATGAATGGAGAAACTGAGACAGGCAGTTAAAACAAAACAAAACAAAAGCAGCAGCCTCGGTTAATTTGTCTTGTTACAAGTTCCCAGAGATATACATGGAGCTCAAAGGAAGAGACATTCCATAACCCATGCACTCTCCTTGAACCAGCATTCCTATCAATATTTTACTTCTCATCTCAAAAACAATCAGATAACTTTCCCTTTGAATTGTGACTTCAAAGCAATCAAAATTTTAGATCTGGAAGAGTTTTCTGATTATATACTTAATCTAATAAAAAGTAGCATACAGGATGATTTACAAAGTATTTCCCTATAAAGTATGACAATTGCTTTGGAATCCTTCCTGCTCCAAGCATCCCTGGGATGATCATTAAACCCTGGCAGCTTAAAGACTACTTCTATGCATTTATCAAATCTTACTCCAGCTCTTACAAGATAAGATTAAAGGATACTGTTACTAGCCAGGCTCAAGAGTTATGGCAGTCTAAAATGCAGAGCACTTTACTCAATGACTTTTTTTTTTTTTTTTTAAATAGAACTTGTTGTTGTATGGTGAGTTTTTTGGGTCAGGTTTTTTGTTTTGTTTTCCTTTTTTTCCTATGTAGGATAAAAAGTCATAAAAAAGCATAAGTAAATGGAAAAAGACAGTGCTGTCTAAAGAGACAGCTGAAGAGGTACAGTAGTTCTATAAACAAAAGGAATATTGTAAAATGCATTGTGAGGAGAAAACCCTCTCTAATTTTTGTGTAAGAGTGAACACAAAACATAGGTGACTTCTACATGCATTGTAACTGATGCCTAAACCTGGCTTTTATTCTCAAAAAAAAACCCTCCTCCCAAATAAACCCCCAATAGCTCTCTACCCCAGCACTCTGGTTTGGTAAGTGTGTGCTTGCAGTATTACAAGGTATGTGAGCTTTTGCTAAGAAACATGTTTTCATTTCAGATGCAACTTTTTCTCGCTGCAACTCTCTGCTTTTTCTTTTGTCTGACTGTGTCTTGTAGCACACTTGGTCAAGTGAGTCTTTCCCATGAGATGATCACACCACATCCATGACCAACCCGGCTGCTGACTAGCACACTCAAGTAAGGCAAGGTAGCAATAATACTTCCCTTTCCCTCCCAAAATTAAGAAAGATATAACGTTCAAAGATTACTTTGAAAAGAAAAGCAAGCAGCAAGTCTAAACCCCACCTTATCAAATTTCACACTACACTTGAAAAAAAGCAAGTAGCTTATAATATAGTAACACAAATGCAATACGTCTGTGTTTTCTTTCATCCTCCTTTCCCCCTTTACCTTACTTTCCCTTCCATTTCTGTAAACACAATCTCAATCTTCTACCTTCCTTGAGTCGTAGCTTTGGTTTTTTGGGGGGGGTTTGTTTGTTTTTGGTTTGGGGTGGGGTTTTTTTTTTTGTTGTTTTGTTTATTTTTTATTTCTTTTTTAAGGGGGCAGGGAGGGGTGTTTTTTGTTTTTTTCGTGGTGGCTCTAGCATTTTTCAGCCTCTAAAAATCTTGTTTTCCTTTTCCTGCCCTGCCCTGGTCTTTCTCTCCCTTTTACTGAGATGTTCCCTGTTCCTCTTCCTTCTTCCCATGAGATCTCATTTCTTTGAGCCATATTTCTCTCTCAGAAATTTCTTGATACCCCTCTTGATGATCTTTTTTCAGCAACAAGTTGTATCTGAATTGTTTTTTCAGTGCCACAGTAGTTTGGAAGTTTAAGATGTTTAAGTTGTGTTTTTTGAACTCTTTTGTCACAGCCTATTTGGTTAACTTATACTTCAAACTTCTGTATTCTGAACGGGATGCTTTATGGGGATTTTGGAGGAGAACAAAGGTGAAAGCAGAGGCAAGTAAATACCATAAAAGAGCTGGAAACAGTTTGCAAACAACAATCTCAAAACAACAAAACCCAGACATATTGCTTTCTTCTCCAGACAGATTCCACTGCCAGGTGCCCTCAGAAGGGCAAGAGGTGGCCTCTAATTCAGGCAGGACACAGAGACCCACCACTATTTTGTCCAAGGGAGGAAAAGCGTAACAGAGCCACCCTTTGCCTTTAACCAGGGAGTAGAAAGGACATGTAACATTTGATTCTGTTTCAAAAAGATGCCCTAACAGTCCCATGGAGAGATATAAGGAAATGTGTTACCTCTGCTAAAATTTACTTTTACAGTGTATAGGTTGGAGTTATTTTTCTCTGCATACGTCCCATACAAAGTATGCTAGGGAGGGCATGAACCTGGTGCTGAGGCACTCTGCAAGTTGTGAAGTACAACTATCAAAGCATGTAAAGAAAAACCCTGGGATCAGTGCTGATGTAAGAATAGGTGTCCTGGCCTGGTTTGAGGCAGAAAGAGAAAACTAAGTCCAAGAATTGTGAAATTTATTCCGGGACAGATATTATAAAATTTTAGTATTCTGTAAATATAACAGCTGAACAGAAAACCAGGTATGTTATTTGCTTTCACACAACTGTTAAAAAAACAACAACGAAGGAAAAGGAAAAAAATCCCCTAAAGTTTTAATCCCTGAGGTTTTTTTTTTCCAGTCTTGCCTGGAAAATTAATAATGAAGACAAGAGGATATAATCCGAGTTACAGGGAATATATCTGCTTCTTCAGATGATAACATGATAAATGTTGACAAGATATTTCATTTTCCAATAATTTTCATATTCACAGACAAAACCGGAAATCTAGGAATCACTGCATCTTGGCAAAGAAAGGCTCTTCAGCAAGAGCAAAAGACTCAAGTGGATCAGAAAGTACTACCAGTTGTCTACTACTTCATTTTTCTGATTAGAGTTAGACAATTTGGGAACTTTGATGAGAGAAAAGCATCTTAAATTCCATCCTGAAGAGCATGTCTGCTGATACGAATAGTGTTTATGTGGATATCCTGGTGTGGGGTGAAGCAGAGCGGACCTTCTATTCCAGTAAGAGAGGTGCTTGTATATACTTGTTGCTATGGCAACCAGGGTCAGCTGACCCAAACTGACCAATAGGGTAATTCCATGCCACCTGCCATGCTTTTTATAAAAGCTGAGGGATCAAAGGGGTTAAGATGGCTACTCTTCAATGGCCTGTTCCTTTTTTGTGCCCGTCTTCTTCAATGACTCTCTCTTTGATGACCAATGCCCAAGGAAGACCCTGGCAGTTAGTTTACCTTTGACCTTTATCAGTGTGTTCCAGAACCCAGTTCCTATTTGTCACCAGACCAGTCTGGAACTTCCCTAGTGCCCGCCAGTGACATCTCCCTGGGATCTTGATACCGTTTTGTATATATATAGTATCTATTTCATTATTTCCTTTTAATTTTATTATTACTATTTCTTTAAAGTAGCTTAATTTTTTCCTAAACTCATAAATCTCTTTATCTCTCTTTTTCCTCTTCTTGGAACAAGAGGTGAGGGAGATCATCTGTTGTCTGGCCTAAACCATGACAACGGACAGCAAGGTCACACCTTTAGCAACTACTAACAACCACAAGGAAATTAAGGAACTAGGCCATGCACAAAACTGGAAAAGTATGTTGTCTACTCAATCTTTTGGGTGGCAGCACTGCTGCCAATCAAAAATACAAGAAAATATTTGTTTTTTCTGCAAGCAGATTAAGATTAAAAATATATAATTGTTTGTACAACTTTAGTATTACCTCATAGAGGTAACGTGAATTAGAACTAGAAGCTTCACAGCATCAGACAGCTGACTAGGTTTTGGTAATTATCAAGGAGAAGAATGCGTAGAGAAGAGTCAAGTACCTACATCCATTTTTTTTTTTTTTTTTTTTTCATATTTTAGGTAAGCTTTAGGTGTTCTGAGCTGCTTTAAGTGGTCTGGTTAGATGATGAATACTTCAGGTAGCTTAAATGCAGTACATTCTAGATTTTAATGGCTGCAAAATAAAACTCATCAACAGAGCCAGGCCAAAATAAACTTTCTAACTGTGTCCCTCCCAAAGACCTTTTAGCATCTGAAATAGACTAGTGCCAGTACTCTCATCACTCTTGTGCATTTTCTTCTATTACATGCAATTAGATCTCTTGCAAAAAAACCAGATCAAACCAAAACTCTTCCCAACCATATCTAGAGTATCTGGTGTAAAAATGCTTGTTATTCACATTTATCTCCAACACTAGTTCCAGAAGAAAATCAACATTCCAACTATGATATCTGAAAACGAATGTAAATTCAGTTAAGACACTTCAAGTACATAAGAAGTCTATGTCAGAAATTTTGTTTTGACACAAGCAAGCCCCCGTCTGATATCAGTGGACTAGATTTTTTGCATTTAAAGCAGATTAAAGCACTTAACCGGAAGAAATCAGTGATGTGACTGATTTCTATTGGAAACTGTTACAGTGTTACTGATCACTTGATAGTCTCTGTTGATACTATTGTTATGGTTGTTTTTAATGAAAACAATTGATTTTTATTTCCTAGAAGCAGCTTTTCAATCCATTTCAAATATTGTAGAAAAAAAAAAAGTTTATTCTTCCTGCGCCTGACTGGCTCATACTAAATTTCTTTGTGTTCCACAGTACCAGGCATATCAAGGAACACGTTAGGAAAATACCATATTCTCTGTTTACAGATTTTACAAAGGCAAAATGCTTGTCCTGTTACTGATTCTGGAAGAGAGCACCATTATTCCAGCACTTATTCCAGTTCTCCAGAACACGACTACAATTTGTAGCTTCTCAGTTTTTCACAGAATAACAGTATCAATTAAGCTTTTCAGCGAAAAATGCGTGATTTTAACTTGCTTTTTGAAGTGCAATCAACAGGCAAATTCCAGATCACGGCAAAGTATTACAGTATTGAAATGAACTTGAGAAATACATGGCACTGACACAGCTTGCCTCAGCACCCACTTTTTACTCCACCCCAACAGTCATTAACTATTTTTCCCTTTTTACGTTTCATGCAGAACTCTTACTCGGCTCTCTCATGTGTTTGATACTGACTTCTGCTAAGCAGCCAACTCCACAACTTGTGAGATGCTCAAGTAGAACTGTCATAGTCCAGTATGTTTAAACTTCTGCTTTCACTTCTGCGTGTTTCTCTTTGCTCCTACATGCTGGCTGTACTATTCTGATGTACTCTGATGCATAGGATGATAAAGGTGGCAGAAACTCCCTGACACACAGGTTGATAAATTGGAACAGAAATTAACAAAATAATTTTGTCTCTTTTTGGTGCAGATTATACCTGTATAATCCTGGTGATCCTGGGGGGCACAGATTGATTATTAATGCCTATGAAAGTACAGCCTCAGATGCTGATGTTAGAAATAACTTGTAATGAAATATTTCACTTTTATTTTTTTCCTTTATAAAAGAAAGTGATAATTACTGGTATGGAAGGTATTAACATTTTAATGAGCAATACAAATATTTGAAGGGTATCATTCACTTCCACTATCCTGCTACTGTTCCATGTCTGAAGCCAGTTTTCTGTTGCTTGGGATTAACAGCAGCTTTACTATTAAAGGGCAGCAGGTGTTCACAATGTAATAGTTACATCTTCGTATCAGGAGAAATATACTTGCAGCATTTAACCAGTTTTTAACTTCGCATACTCTATTCTAGAGCTAACTGCAAAATGCTTCTGAATGATGATTTACATCTTGTAATGTATTTCGCTTCTGTCAAACAGAGGCTAGAAGCATTAAGCAATCTCTCTGGACACGTAAAGAAAGATTTAAACTACAGTTCTATGATATAAAACATTAGACAATCTCTTGGCAATCTCCTTTCTTCCTTTTTTTTTTTTCCCCTACCTTTCTCAAGAAAAAAGATGAATCAGTTTTCCAATCTGTTTCACCACATTAGCTGCACAAACAGTTTTGCGGTAACACTGGAATGTGTGAGAGGCAGAAAATACCAGACTTCAGCATAGCTGGATATCTGTATTGTGAAACCCAAGATTAATACTGCTTTGAAGTTGTCAGTGCTGCTGAGACCACAGAGTATGCTTGCCTACACATGACGTTACTGAAGACAAATGAATTATTCAGAGTTCTTAAAGTTCACCATCTATCTCTGCAGAAACTGAGACTGCACAATTAGGGAATAACGCAGAACTTACTCAGAAGATCTATCCTTTATTTACTGTAGAAGTAACATTACCTATTGGTACAGTTATTAACATTAATAATAACTCATATTGACACTGCAGAACCATCATATCCACAAAAGATGAAAATCGCTAGGAAATAGTTAGCGACTGTCTAATTATTGTTCATGATTAAATACAGAAGAGTATCCAATTAAAACTCTTAAATCCCAGGCTGAGTTACAATTAATATCAACTGGAAGAAATCTGTATGTTAATAAATAAAAATTATTTCACTAGGATTATTGAACACCTGACCCTATGTGGGATTCGTCAGGAGAATTTCAATGAGAAGAATGATAGACAAGTTTTATAGTTGGGAAAATAACTTATATGATTATTTTCAGGTGACTCTAACCAACTTGCCAATTGCCTTCTACAATCAACAAACCACACCAACTTTACGCCTTTGCTACAAGGAAAAAGATTTTTTGAGCTAAACTGCGAAGCACTGTGTTTCATACAGTGTCAATTTGAAATTTAAACTGACAGTATCTGAAGATCACAATGAATATTAATTATTAAAAATTATCCAGGATATCATTAGTGAATATGTTTTTTTCTTGTCTTGGGTTGAACAGTTAAACCAGCTTTAGTGGGTGCTAAATGGCAGTCTTGGTCCTGTTGACATGCAACAGCTGATTCAAATGTTGAATGTCATATACATGCATGAAGTTCAGAAATAGCCATTTTGAGAAGAGTTTTAAAAGCTTTTCTTTGAGTTTTATTCACTTCGATAATGACAAGTGCAATAGCTGAGAGGGGACAAAACCCCCACCTACTCTATTTGATCTAACAGAACTACGCTGCACATATTATGCACGCCAAGACTTATAACAGATTGCTGTGTTAAAAGCTTTTGTAGCCATAATATCAGACTGCATGCATCATTTGCAACTGGAAAAATATTACAGGACTGATACAAATCAAATCAGAAACTGCATTAAAATCTTTATATCACCTCAAATTCCACGGCCGTTTTCTTTGCCTCTGCTTCATCATTCTGAAAAGCATGAAAGGTAATGAAGTTCCTGTAGCACTAATACTGTACTATAGACTTCAACCCCCTTCCCCTACCCTCCTCCAAAGAGTTGCCTTAGTGGCTGGTTGGGAAATTTCTAGTTCATATTTTACTTAGTTTTTGGACTTGAAACTAGCCTAACTGTTACATCAGTCAGAATAAATCAGAGCAAGTCAGAGGCTTGGTCTAAGGAGTGAATTGATTCTTGGCTGCTTTCAAGCGTAACTACGGATGGAAAGCACTTGAGCACATCCCTTTAGCATTCCAGCCAATCTTACATATATCTCTGGATTAAGCTTTTAAAAACATCCACTACGTGGCTTGTGTAATATTTGCACAAGCAGCAGAGTTGCTAAAGTCATTTGAATCTATCAAATAGTGCAAGATACAAGTATTTAGTAATGCAGCATTAGCTTCAGAATAGCATATTTGATAGCATAATTATCTAAGAAATAGAATTCTAAAATCATTCTACATACATCTTTTTAATAACTTTTAACAGTTATGAAAAATCGCAGTTGAGTAAATTCATCTTGTTCCAATGAAGTTTATTTTATATAGAAACCTAATTAGCATCCAATGCTTTGCTGATTATTGAATGCATTCAATGATTGTCTTAACACCGTTTTGCTAAAAGTGTGAAATACATGTTATGGACATAACTCATATATAATCATATGTCAGATCATAGAAATTTGTTGTAATGAGAAAATTGTTCATTCTCATTTTCAGTGCATTTTAACAAAAGAGTATACATGAAAATCTAAGAAGGTTCCAGTTAACTCTACTCTTCTTTTGGGTTTTGTAAAATGAAACATATTAAGTTGCAAACTCACTAAATTAGCATCGATCATTAGACACAATTTGCTAAATTCCTCAAATCCAGAAGCCATTATGAACAGCTATTTTGAACTTCGACTAAATTGAAATTTGGGCATTCTGAGTTGGTGGCAACTTCTGCCTCGGCAAGACTATACAACCTAAATGTAGATTGAAAAAAAAAATGTAAGTAACCAAAAACTTTTTATAAGTATTACATGGAGAACAACAGTTAGTCACATGACTATACCCTGGCAAAATCCTTTGAGCCTGTTGTTAGAGCAAGACACACATTTCTGATAAACAAAATCTAGTCCATTAAAAAATTTCTATGTCAGGCTGCAGCTATGTTACTAAATTTAACTTGTGCCATGTATAATTTCAATTAGATAAAGATTTGGAGAAAAGTTAAGCTTTTTTTCTTTTTTTTAAATCTTAACCAGTTATATATACTGGCTGTGCCAGAAGAGTGGTCAGTGGGAGAACATCTCCCTAAGAAAAAAACCAAAAAGCAAAAACCCAAACCATAATGAACAGCTTCTATTTGCTGCCAGGAGGATGTGGGTGCCCTAACCAAGAGGTGACAGAGAATAACCCCTTAAAACCAGACAGATAATAAAACTCTCATATCTAATAGAAACTGAAGGCTTACTTTGAAAACACCTCATTAGTTAGACATTTCTGTATGGGTAAAGACTTTACTAACTCTATTCTTCACACTTATCTCTGACTCGCGGTGGTTATATTTCAAGCTCTTAACACTGTTCTAATATTTTTCATGTGTAATTGTACTGCAAGGTTACATATCTCTGACAATGTGCAAATTCCTATTAATGATGAGAACACTCTATGATGTGAAGAATTTCCCCACAGTAATCTCAGCAAAGAGAAAATTCAGCAAAAAAGAATTATCCAAAAATAATTGCCATCCAAAATGCAACCTTGAATCAATTTTCCATTTTGTTAGAGCTGGGAAAAACCTGAAAGTGTATGAGAAACTAAGGCTCAAAAGCATCATTCCTCACCTTGACATTGTTTTACTGTTGACATCCTTCCCCAAACTCCTAAAGGAGGCACTTGATTGATTACTCCTGAGTGTCACTAGTCACCCTATGTCCTCCCAGTGCTCTGGTTTGGTTACACAAGCGGAAAAAACAGACAAAATAGGAAGAGCTACTGATTTGGGGAACATCTGTAGAAGTCAATTGTATATCTGAAAACACTTGAGAAACACAGAAAATAGTATGTGGGATTACCCTTTGATAGGATGCACACATTGCTCTTGGTGCACCTCTGGACTGAAGATTTATTTATTTGAAATGACAGCTTTTTCTATGTTCCTGAACTTTAAATGAACCAAAGCAGAGAACCTGTATATTTTATATCTCCTTTTATATGTACACATAGGATATAAAGATATCATAAAAGTTATGGTTTAAATCAGATGTCACCACCTGTCATCTTTAATATCAGCATCGCTTTTCTGAAAGAGAGCAATCTGCTTCAGAATGACAGGGGATCTTCCCTTATGGCATGACATACATGTACTTTGCCCCTTCCTCTTTTCTCCCATTTTCACTCACTTTAGTTTTATAACCATTGACCAGAAAGCGCACTCTAATAAAACTTAGCTAACCTGGATTTTATGTTCAGCCCAACTTTTGGCAAAGCCCATAGGAGCCCCTGCTGAGCTGTCAGCGTAAAGAGAGGGCTGGAGAAGAACCAGCAGGTGAGAAGCTCCAAGATGCCAGATCGGTCCCCAATTCTGCTGCTGACACACCAGAGCAAATTAATAATTCAGTGAGTTAGTTCAGTTTACTTTTTTAACTATTTACATTAGTAACACCTCACTGTCACACCCACTGCCGACTACAATGAACTAACACAGAAACATAGAATCATTCAGGTTGGAAGAGACCCTTGGGATCATTGAGTCCAACATCTGCCCTACTCCACAAAGTCTTCTCCTACACCATATCTCCCAACACCACATCTAAACAACTCAAACACATTCAGGGAAGGGTACTCAACCACCTCCCTGGGCAGCCTATTCCAGTGCCTGACCACTAACACTAACATGAAAGCCTCTGCAGTATATATTGCATACTTACACCTAATGGCTGGATATAACATGTTAATATTCTTATATATTAAAAAAGTCTTCACTCAGAAGGCACAAAGACAGAATATAAATTCATATTAACCTCAGGGAAGCCAGCGAGTTTACATCATCTCAAGAGTTCAAAAGTAAGAGTTTGGAGTACTGCCTGGAATCTTGTCAAGACTGAAATTTGCTCTGGTTAATGTCAGACCAGTGTAAATTCTGAGGAAGCCCACTGAACAAATATATATTTTTTTATTTATATACAGATATAGGTATCTCAACATAGACTGGAACCTATTTCAGGATCTTGCTACACTGCCTATAGAAACACAAATGAAAATACTAACAAGTTTTCTACATAAGTTAAGGAGGTTTTGATAATATCATCATTTAGCATGTCATAGCTGAATGTCACCTTTAGTTCATACAAATGTCACCTATTTAGTTCATTAAATACTTTTTGTGAAACTTCATCAGCCTTAAAATTTTAGAAAGGTCAGAACTGATAAAGAGAAGCACGTATAGTCTGTCTGCCTCTGAGTTATTCTGGGGAAGAAAAAAAGATATATAGAAAAGGTTTTCTTTGGTCTGTAGCGTAACTAAGATGCCCCTGAGATGATGTTTTACACAGACACAGGTTCCAGTCAGTCCTCAGTGGTGAGATACAAATTATTCCAACTAAAACTTTACAACGAAATTTTACATGGCATTTTTTCCAAATAAAGCAAAATTTAAATCTTAGAAGCAAGTGATTTGCTGAATTCCATCTGCCTTGTCAAGCCCTCTTGTTTACATTTAATACATTTAAACGCTGTAGGGTTTTACCTTTTTGCATTTTAAATCTGTAGCCTGAAAATAAGCCCGGAGCAATGCATCCTTAGCCAATGCCGATAAACAGGTCACAAAACACAGCAAAAATATTTTTAATCCTACATATAATATATCAAAACTCTGATAAGAGGTTTTGTAGTCTTTAATCCTGCATATATCAAAACTTAGATAAGAGGTTTTATTGTCTCCAAATAGATACTGATCTTCAAGACTGATTACAATTTTTATATCTCTTACAACAAGGCTTGAAACAATTGCTCCCATAATTGGTTTTCAGATGGGATAAATCCAAAATTTCAAACAAAAAACAATAGATAAGGAGAATAAGAATATTTGTGATTTCAAAGTGTCTCATAATTTTTTGTTTCTGGACACTTCTCTGAAGTCTCAGATATAAAGACTGGGAATACAGATTTTTAAAGTTGGCTTCAGAATATTTCTAAAATTAATGACTTCATAATGGGACATTTTTAATGTTAATGTGAAATGAATCCATCAATTAAAACAAAATTACAAGAACCCTTCTGTTTTCTATACCAAAATCAATTCTGCAAGTAATCCAACAAAGAGTAGAAGGATTGGAGACAGAGAAAAGCAAATTCTGCTTTCTTCTACCATTAGCATAAAACAAAACATTTGTTTGGTTTGGACTTGTGTGTGTGTGTGTGTTTGTTGGGGGAGTTTTTTTGGGGTTTTCGGTTGTTTTTTAGTTTGTTTCTTTTTTGTTTTTTGTGGATTTTTTTTTTTTTTTAATCTCTGTATTTCACATGTTGATCACCACCTAGAAATACTAAAAACATGCTGCATTTAATTTTGGATGAACTTCAGGCTGAAAACTAGGTCTGCAAACCCATACCAAGTGTTTTCTGCTTCACTGAGCAGTGAAGAGACTCAAAGTCACAAGTGAACCATTTTAAGAAAGAGGCTACTGTGAATTAAAGCACATGAAATATACAGATTCTCCAAAATCCTTTATTTACAATTTTGGCTTCTAAACTGCATTTTTCTTTCAGTCTAGTTTCACCAAAAGCATCTTCTTTGCATGTGCCAAGATGGCTTTGCAACACGAATAAAACTGCTGATCAGGGGATTTGCTCCAAAGGTGCACTCCTGAACTAAACCGAAACTCTTTGTAGAACAACAGTGCCCCGAAAGGGCACAGTTTGTTTCTGTCAACCACCCTCCTCCTACAGTTATTCCTGGCTTATAGAAAATGTAAGCAAGGTATCTGTATATACAGTCACATTAGACAGTTACTATAACAGAGTGTTTTGACATTTAATATTTGCTGTTATGTGACTATAAGAATATTACTTTTATATATGTATAAACTCACCCACTGAAAGCTACTTAAGGAACAATGAGAAAAGCCTGATATCCACTTCAACTGAAGGCAGTTCAACTGGAACAGGGTTTCTATTTTGGCAAGACAGAACACTTATGTTCTAAGTCTTACTTCTTTTTAAAATTTCTAAGCTGTCTTTAATAGTGTGAGTTCTTTCACCAAAAAAATGGTAGGTACACAAGAAAATCTGACATATATCCTGTCTATGCTTTGTTAAAGCCCTTTATTCAAGACAGATTTTAAGAATTAGGCGTATTTTATTCTTTGTTCACTTTGACTGTCATGATGACACTGGCTATAAAGACTGAAGTTACAAGCTCAGATATTGATGGCCTAGAAGATTGCAGCAGGAAACAAAACAAAACAGACAGACTTAACACTTCATTACTACAAATTCCTTTTGATTCTTCAGCTGGATAGGACAGTGATGTCAAACCAGCAACTACACAATTTTGGAAGAGGCAAAATGCCCTGAATCTGCAACAGCAAACAGTTTGTCTCTGCAGTCCAAAAGAAGGTGTCTGTAAAAACAGCCTAGTACCCTGTCAGGATGCCAGTGCTAAACATGTTCAATATGGGCAAACAGGCTAATCCATTAACCAAAGATTTAAGATTCTTACTGCTGTACCACTTGATCCTCACTCCCGTGTTTTCCTCTCTGCCATCCTTCTTGTCTTTGCTTAGATCAAGCAGACAAGCTTGACAAGTTTAGTTGAACTCTGAAGTGACATAATTGCTGTGATAGGGTAAAATGCAGTAAGCAGCCTTGCTTTAGGCCAGGAAGTCTAGGGATAAGAGACCAAACTATATTAAAGCCAGCTTAGGCACTGGAGGAGTTCAGGAGCATAAAAGCTAAAGCACACTCCTGTAACCGATAGCCTGTCTACCATATTTCACTCCTCTGTACATGAAGCAAACTTTGGAGACAGACCTCTCCTTTCCACCCTCTCATCCCTCCACATGTTTTTCCAAATGGTTAGATCATTTGGGAGAATAATCTTAAACAGCCGTGGTCACTGAGACTAAAATCCATAAGGAAAAAATACCGATACCGACCTAGCATTTCTTGTCCTCAGGAAAGAATACTTTCTGACAAAATCACTGCATATAAATAAGGAAAGAAAAACTGTAGCTTTTGAATGCCAAGAATATATTTTGACTTCCTTTTCTATTTTCATATGCCATTAATATAAATGAGAGGTATCTACATATAAGGATGGCCAATTCCTATACAAACCAAACTATCTTCATGATGAACTGTGATGCTGTTCCTCATAGAGAAAGATGATTCAAACATAATACTGAATTTTCTAGCTTCATATAATTTTATTAGATAGGGCATGAGAGGACCCGAGTGTTACTGATGAGTAAATGAGGCAGGTCAAAAAAACTGGCCTATTCTTTAAGACAAGAAAAGGAAGAGGCACATGAGCACCTGCAAAGGAATACAACTGCCTTGTTTCAGACTAACAGGACACATAGTCTTAATTGTTCTTTCTTTCTCTAAAACCTCCTAATAGAAAGGCATTTCCTGGTATAAAGACACATTATAACCTTACAGTATAAAGATTATATACATATAAATATGTAAATTGTATAAAATATATAATGTATAAAGCTATAATAGATCTTTAAATGATAAAGATATAAACTTTATTATTTTTACTTTCTGTATAAAATATATCTATATAAATGGAGTAGGAATTAAAAATATATTGGAGAAAGTTAACAGCAAGATACATGTATTTACAGCAGACTACTGCAGTTCCCACTGCTCGCTAAAAATTGTCAAATGAAAGAATGAGGACATTAGGATTTTTTGTTTTAAGATTTACATAGATACAGTTAACGTATTACTACTGCTAGTTAATTAATAGAATGCTATAACATTTTGAGGGTAAATATTGCACACAACTATTACTAGACATTTACTACAAGCTTATATTTTCTATATAATAGGTAAATATGTAGATATACCTAAATAGAAATTCTAATATAATTTTTACAATTTAAGTACAAGCTCTACACAGATACAGTGTGATAAAAGAACAAAAGTCACCTAAGAAGTCTTCTAGAAAAAGGACATAGAAATGTACATGACAAAAGCAAGAACTCCTAGGAGGACAAAACATACGTAATCCCTCTGCAGTGCAGAATAATGTTTCTCCAAATGAGGAAATTTTGTACTACAGCAGGTCACATGGACTGCTGAAAGTCAAAGGCTTGGTGATAACAGACACTGTAAGCAGCAGATGCAACTTCAAAAGCACTGTAAAAAGTCTAGAGAAGAGCAGTTGTTCTGGAAAGCAATTCTCTGTGTGTCCTTTGCCCTGGCATAAATAACCGTGTGATCTAACAGTACAATCTGCTCTTTCTCCTGCCCTTATCATTTGTCCTGCTCTTGCAATAAACCACAACAGGCACCTCGACTCCTACGAGCAAGGTGGGGGAATTTCATCAGGCAGAGATAGAGAACAGCATAAAGAGGAAAACAGATTTTTAAAAAATCTAATGAAAATGCATAGGGAAAAAAAAAAAAAAAACACCACAAACTTGCAAGTTGTTGGTTTGGTTGGTTGGTTTTTTTCCTAAAGAAACACACAAAACCAAAACCACCAAGACAATTCACATGAATTATGTCACAATGTGATAAAAGTGAGTATCCTGAAATAATTAATTTCAAAAATGCCTCAGGACAAAAGAGGTTTAAAATACTTTGCTTTACAATGAGCCTTCATTCTCTTTATCTACTTTCACACAGGTTTCTGTTATCTCAGAATCACTTCATTGCATTTTTCTTTCTTTGCTTCTTTTCCTACAGTATTTATGCTGGTTGTACTGACTACTCCTTGGTTTGCTTACTTGCAGTACAGGTTAAATAATTTCCTAACAAGCCAAGACTTTGAAGTTTGTTTCTGGTAACCCAAAGTTCTCCAAACATCTTACCTGTATTGGTAACCACTGGTAAACATTGGAAAACACCTTACCAACTGGTCTAGAGGAAGGTGTCCCTCACCTTGGCAGAGGGGTTGGAAACAGATGTTCTTTAAAGTCACTTCCAACCCAAACCATTCAATGATTCTATGATTAAATTCTTATCATCCACAGTTAAAAAATCCATTATTGAGAACAATCCCAAAAAATGTTAAGGCAAATATTCATGTTGACAGAATGGAAGGATTTTAATCTAATTCACTCTATCCTAAACATTTAGTAGAAAACACTGTTATTTTAGTGAAGAGATGTTAATTTTTCCAGATAAAACCAACCAAAAGAGTGTATTTTTAATAAAAATATAAGATGACTAATGCAAAACAAACTTTCCTTCCAGGGAAAAATCTCCAACCAATCTTAGTCACTACACTAAAAACAAAGCTTTTCAAAATACCTCAATGCAGTAAACTGCAGATACTAAAATTATAACTTACTCATTACAGCTTAATAATAAAACTGAGAAATACTCAAGAAGTATATAGTCACATCTGATGACATTTTAGCAAAGTGAGTAAGTTTTCATTAATGATTTTGGGGGTTTTGTTTGTTTTTTAACACAATGTGCTAAATTACTAGTGGAGATCCCACCATACAGCACAATATAATTACACATAATATAAGAAAGTGGTAGCACTCCCCTGAACACATTAAACATACTTTAAGCATCAAAGCTGTTTCCAACCTATCAACTCCAAGTTTTTAGTCAAAACACTGAGTAAACTGCAAAGGGAATGGCCACACTGTTACTTACAGCTAACAAGTAGAGCAAAAATTCATGTCAGATTGAGACAAATAATAATAAAATCCTTCATAATTCCATAAATACCAAATACAGTATTTTTGTTTTCTTTTCCAATTACTGCTGTAGATCTCTATTTATTCTATATTAATTCCAAATGCACTTACAGCATCTTTCTAGGGTGAGAATACGGACAATGACATAGCCAAAGTGAAGAGCAACAGGTAGGTTTCTCAAAGACTTTAGAAAACTTTGTTAATAATGCTTCTGGTAGCATGCACAAATGCTACTTCTAGTTGATGTACCTTTGTGCTACATTGCACTCCTAGTTCTGCTACATTCCTTTTTCTCCTGTGTGCCGTCCTCTTCTCCTTTCGCTTTGCCTTCTGAGCATTTTATTATTTTTTTTTAAATTCTCTTACTACCCTTACCCTGAGCTCGTTAAAACCTAGAGATAAAGCAGACAGTTACTTTAGTGGCCACACAAAGACCAGAAGAAAAAATAATCTTTCTTCTATAACTTCAGTCAACACCAGGTTTACAGAACCATACAGACCTTCAAAACCCTTGAGACAGGTCACTCACAGGACAGCAAAAATAAAGCCAACCAATGGCCATAAGTAGCATGCATCCACATATGTACTGACTGCAGCACAGATAAGGGATGGGCCCCACAGTTACTAGATTAAAGTAATTTGCCACTCAATATTGAGGTTAGGGACAAAAAACACACTAGTACTTTCACAATGTACCTATTGTTCTTGTACTGGAAAATCAGTTTTGCCTCTACAGGCTTTGCCATGATTTTCTCATTGCTTGGTGTGTGTGAATTACTACTACTAAGAAGCACCTTCTCAGTCATGAAGGACCAAAATCCTTGAAGCTCACAGCAAACCCACAGTATTGTATTTAACTTTTCTAAACTCTGAATACAGAAATACAAACAATTACCTATCTATTTTTTTCCTTGTATTTCCCTCTGGCCATTTGCTAAGTGGACAGATGGATGCTGTTCAATAGCTCACTTACCCTCTGTCATTACACCCATAGAATGGGTACACAGTACTAATGAGACCCTCAGAACAAAATATTAAATGTCAGTCACCCTTGGAAACACATAGCAAATTAAAACTAATTTCATGTGTATACCACAGAAGTACAAATTGATTTTGACACAACCAGAGTAAGATAAAAAGCCTGTAACAGAAAGCAGGAGGATCTGGATTTCATAATCAAATAAGACACAGATGCACATTAGAAAAAATAACCCAGCTTGGTGACTCAGCTACATCTCCTGGGTACTATTATGATGAATGAAGACGGCTGCTGGACCAGTACAGAGTTTTTACTCAGACACTCTCCCAAATCAAATTACAAGTTGAAACAACAGGGAGGCACCTTAGAATAGCCCATAGCCTTATGATCACAACTGATACTGCAGTGAGGTGTTTTGATTTCACTATATTCTTTCACACTTACCTTCTTCTTTCCTGCCTCATCCTAGCAGGGAGGGGGTCTTTCCTGCTGTCCTGAGAGTCTCTTGGCCAGACATTATTGGAAGTGTTCAAGGTCAGGCTGGATGGAGCAACCTGATCTAGTCAATGTTGTCCCTGCCCAAGGCAGTGGGGTTGGACTGGATGACTTTAGAGGTCCCTCCCAATCCAAACCATTCCATGATTCCACAGAATGTGGGAAATGCTGGCACAGGCTGTGAGGAAATCCTACATAGACTGATATGTTGCCTGCACTTTGAAAGATTCGGCCCTTCCTACGGCAAATACAAATTCAGTACGCTAGACACAGCCCCTGAAGGGAGCCAATAAACTGTTATTAGCATCATCACCAAGTAGATGTTACAGTACACTTTTATTGTAATAAAACAGAAGGCAGAGAACTGCTTGTATGCTCAAAACAAGCAAATGTGCTTGGGGATAGATTCTGCACTTCACTACCCCAGAATTAAAGTAATATGGCTGCACTGAAATAAGACTGTGTTAAACAGAGTACAGACTGAGATGGTTATCTTTAACACTCAGCTAAGCCTTGACACCTTGTACTTCTTTTACGGATCTACCAGTGGGTGATCTAACACAAAAATTCCTTCCTTTCTTCCTATCAGAGCAGCACGAACGGTACCAGAGTCTCATTTGGATAGTTTAACAGGACTTCTGTGGCTTGCATACTTTATGCTATCACTGTTCAAAATAGCATTTCACTAGGAATGAATATGTATCTGCACTGCTAGATTGAGAGGTCTGGAAATCTGCTGGTTCTTCTGAAATTTGTTAAACCACTTCCTCACCCATTCTAAAGGTGAGGAAAAAAAATTTAGATCACTTTTCCTGAAGTGAAAAAGTATTAATGGTCATAGCATGTAAAAAAAAATGAGGGCTTTGTAAAGAAAAGAGAGCAATAAAATTCAAAGATTACGCAGTGCATTAATTAGAATACTTCCTCTGGTCAGCTAAAGTGACAGAATTGAGCTATGATACCATTACAGAAATGGGTAATTTGAAAATTGCTACAGTTTTGGTATCAAAGCAGAAGCTGTAGGATTCCTTCCTGTTACAGTTTGAGAAAACCCATAACGATTTATTGTCGTTCAAACAATTATTCTATCACCCAATAATGACTCCCCACCCAGGAAAGGGGAATCAGGGAACACAAAGAAACACAAGGTTGAAATGTAAATAGATTTAATAGAATAAGAATAAATAATTAGCAAGAATACTAAAGATCTAGTATGAATCCCAATACTGATATAAGGCATACAAGAATTACACTCAGAAAATTATATTGGCAGGAAGCTGTTCACTCCCAGCAGTGGACAGCAAATGTTGCAAGCACAACAGCTACAGGAGGAAAGGAAGGCTTCAGGGTCCAGCACGAGGGCAAGGAGTTCTCTGGAGTGCCGCCATCAAGGGAGAGCGAGCTACGCAGCAAACTTTTCTAATTTATATTGAATGTGACATTCATGGTATGAAATAATCCTGTTGGCCAGCTTGAGTCAAATGCCCAGGCCTTGCTCCTCCTCGTCCCTGCACCTCACAAGGCTCAAAAACACTGAGACCTTGAATCCCTTTATAGGTTGGCTGGCTATAAAGTAAATATTTTCACAAATTCAGACACTAGAGTCTTCTAAAAGTGCAGTTTTCCCCAGCATTAGAAGAAAAGTTAGTCCTGTGTCTCTCAACCCTTTCCCAGCAATACAGCTTGAAATAGGAAGCCTTGAGATTAAATCATCACCTCTGTCCAACACAGGCCATCCTAAATTATCCACTATGAAATTAACTACTAAAATCCTTTCTAAGGATTGCAACATGTTGTGATGAAGTGCACAGAACTAGATTTGAAATGCCAACTATCAGTCATTAATCTTTCAGCATTCAAACACCAGTTGTAAAGGAAAGGGAAAGATGGAGACAAACCGTAACAATAAACATCTCGCCTTCTGCAAAATCACTGCAAAACTGTAGTTTCAAATATTTCCGGATACTGTTAATCTGCTTAGCATGTTTCTAATCAAAACTGTCCCACCAACCCGAAGCCCATATGTGCTTGAGTGCATTAGCACAAAAGATAAAATGATATGCAGGTCAAAACATCAAACCACAGAATTACCTGATTTTAAGCTTCCTAGGACTCATAATCTCTATCCTGAGGCATGAAAATGTCTATCTCTTAAATGTTAAGAGTTCCATGGTTTTCTTTGCACAGCTCACAATTTCAAAATGAAGTAGCACATTACTGGCCTTTTACTCCTTTCCAGCAACATTCTCCTTAAATATTTGGAATCCAGGACATCAAAGGAAGCTGTCACTCCCTCAAACTAACACTGAGTAGGAAACACATTAGGAAAGCTCTCATCTTTTCAAAAGCTTGTCCCATATATGTGTTTACATTTCCATTCAGTAGCATTTTATTGACAATGCTTCACACTCACTTTTTAGTTTCCAGGGAAAGAAAGAAAAAGGAGGGTGGAAAAAAATCCCACTCTTAGAAATGTTCTTTGTCTCCTGAGGTTTGAATGCATCTGTCCCCAGAGCATTCAGAGGCTACACTGACATCACTAAATGCTTTGGCACATCTGCTGGCACAATGCAGTGCAGCAGCCAGTGCTGCAGGCAGCAGTTCTACTTCACACCAGTCCCCTGACCAAACCTCCCCATGCAATGTGCGGCTTGCAGGAGCCCAGAGAGAAGCTACATCAGGAGCCCCTACTCTCATTCAGGAGAGTGTACGCTGCCGGTTCTCCCCACGAACACACAGTCTCCTAAACACATCCTAAGAGGGAGCAGTTCTTTGAAAACATCACTTGTTTTAAGGGCTGAGAAAGCCCTTTCTCAGAGCTGTGACTGAGGATGAACCCCGTCCACATAAACCAAAAACCATGAGTACTGACAGTAAGGAGATGCTCATTTGAGAGAAAAGTTCCGCTTTGAGGAATTTTAAAAGGAAATAAGACTCTTCCTTGCCCCAGTACACACACTCCCTCCAGTCATGCTGACTGACTATGAGGAGGCCATACAACCTACACTAAGCAAGGCAAAAGTCAGCACTTACGGCCCTGTGCAGAGAGACTACAATGCTTCAAACCAACTGCTTTGATTCTCATTCTTCAAAGAGAATACCTTATTACATGTCTAAGGAAACACCTTCTACAGTGGCTAATTCAATTATTTCTTATAAAAGAAATAGCTTAGTATAGGTATATTATATGAAACTGGATAGATTTCCACACGCACACACATACGTTTCCATTGTTCCATCAGAGCTGCTCTTTATAATGGTAAGTAGTTTTTTAAATCACAGTTTAAATGTTTGTTAAGCTTCAAAAGTCTGCCCATCTGAATTAAAATATCTCTATATTAGATAAAGCTCTTCTCCTTTAAGCCAAAAATGAAAACAAAAGTTAGAGGCAACAGCCCTAATTCCCTAACCTTTTCAGGGAGACACAATAAACTTCTTTCTCAAAAAAAGAAACAAAAAGCACACAAATGAAAATAGTTTAAATTAACAAGTAAAAGGCTGGTGATGGCATGCAATGGATGTAACAGAAAGCTTTGTCTTGTATTATTTTGCATATTTATAAACACTCCATAAGCATTAATTCTCAAAAGAAAAGTCCAATGAAACTAATAGAGAATTTTTACTACGATGTAAGGACATCTACAAGAGAGGCAAAATCACTCTCCCAAGACACAGAGGAAGTTTAGATACAAACCCTGGTTTAAAACTCAGAGACACAGAGGGCCAGCCACGGTTTGCAACTCAGCAACAAGCACTCACCTCCTGAGCCTCCACAGCCACATGCTGTCTCTCTCCCCCAAAGCCCCTGGGGATGCCTTCTCTCAAGAGCAGCCCAGCACAGCTGCTTGGTGTGATGTACTGAAGGTACTCAGGAAAGGGTAAGTGAGCCTATAGTGAAGGAAGATGTGTGTGTGCCAAGGAGCAGCTGAAGGTAATCATGCATCTTTGCTCTCTTCTGCATGCACAATGGAGAGTTGCCCCAGTAATTCATTACTAGGTCTCCAGTGAGATCTTGTAAGAAAAGTGTGCCTAGAATGCCTGTTGTGACTTCCACTGCTGTAACAAGTTCAGTTCCACACAACAAAACCGTAAGTTCGGTCTCAAGGCTTCAGCAAGGCTTGAAGAAATGAGGGCACATTGCTTCCAGTGAGTGGTTTTAAAACATGACACAGAGCATGGGGAAACATAAGCTATAAAGAAAACAAAAAATGAGGATACTAACCCACCTGCTTTTTTGACCTGAAATGAGAGAAATGAGATTCAGTGATTGGGACTTGCCACATAGGCTTAATTTTGGTACTGTGGGTAATTTCTCTAGAGAAATTTTTCTCACTGTATAGACATTCACCAGAGAACAAGCATCTAAAATTATGTAATCAACTAGACCATGCTCACCTGCCTCAGTCAGTCCACCCTTCGAAGTTCAATAAAAACACAAGATTAAGGGGCAAAATGAATGGTTTGTAAAGTTTCTTCTTACAAAAATCTCAGTGACAACATTTAGCACTGACACAATGTGTAAGCTGTGTTTTCATCCAACCAGTTGGACAATATGGTGCTTCACTAAAATTGATATAGATGCACCACCACCAAGTTTAAAAATCAAAATTGGCCAGAACAGGGGCGGAGTCTGAAATTTTTCTCCAGTGGAAGAAGGAAAAATATCTCTAATTCAACTAAGGATTTTGCTACAGCGTGAGAATTTGTATGGTTTCAACACTCCCTTTTGCTTCAATCTATGAAAGATCTCCACGTTCATGCAGAATGCAAATAAGGATATTTGATATGTACAACAGGAATTTTTTTGATTAATGCACTATTTTTCAGTCTGCTGGAAAATGCCAGAATAAAACCTGGATCTACAGAAGCTAACAGAAAAGTTGTCCTGCCTTTCTAAAAAAGAAGATCTTGGTCTGTGTTCATTATTCCGATCCTTCAAAAGCCATGTTTGGGCATGAGAAACACACTGGTGAAAAAGTATACAAGCTATTGACAAGGCTGATTGTTAAAGTTAAATGACTTTAACAATCATTTTTTTAAATTAAAGCTTTACTGTTCAGTTCAACAAAAGCTTTTAAAGCTACACTATTTCTCCCTGATGTTGAGACCTTTAATACGTAACTAGTCTCTCAGTATTTTATGGGCTGCATTAATAGTTCTCTAAGGTGTTCTACGTAGTTACAGGCTAATGTTTCTTATGCAGCATTAAAAGCCTCTATTAGGCATATAATGCATCTCTCAATGTTCAGAAATGATGCAAGTAGATGATGGCCTTCTCTGTCCCTTTTATTTCCTGTATAATTATCCCTATAATAAATTATTAACATGATCCAGCATTTTATTGAGTCATCTGTGCACTCAATTCAGGCTTGGAGATGTAATACTTTGAATAGTGCAACACTGTAATTCATTGCCATCGACTAAAGAGAAAATTTTGGTGAATTATTTCTCGTGACAGTCACACCTAGGAGGATGGGGAGCAATTTCAAAGGGAAAAGATGAGTATGCTTAGGTACTTCTGAAACTAGGTTTGCCACACAAGTCAACATATTTTTCTTTTCCTATGAAGAATTTTGGTACATATTATCAGTGCAATGCAGAAAAATATTACTGAGTTTCAGTCATTAACTTTGCGGGATCAGAAAGTACCTCCTGTATTGTTGACTGGGGTTCCCTGTTACTGCAGACACTGTATTACGCAACATTTATAAACACGGTCAAGATGAGTTATTGCAAGGTATACTTTCAAAGCCTGTTACATTAGCAATCCAAACTGTATACATAATTAGTAAGAACCAAATAAAACTAAGTAAAATACTGGTAAGATAAAAGACTAAGTCAACTTTAAGTTTAGTGTTTAACTACCTAGAAATTGATTTTTAAAAAACCCATAATAATACATAGACAATGCTTTAAATGCAAAACAAAATATTTTTTATTTTAAAAACTAACTCAAAAGAACGATCCAGGACCAGTGTGGGTCAATGTCTGAATAAATGGGCATAAAGACTGTTCTAGATATTCTACACTAACAGAATGCTCCTTTCTATACTTTAAATTACAATAAAAATATCTGTGCTGTCTGGCACAGCTTTGCAAGTATCCAGAGACGAAAATGAAAATCAGGGATCACATCCAGCTGAAAGTCAGCTTGGATGTCATTGCCTGTAGAGAAGTGCCCGGGCACCACTGCAACACTGACAAGGTGCTTGGATTAATAGAATAGACCCCAGAAATCAATTAATGGCCTCAATGACAGGAAAGGCAAAGACCTGAAGGAGGAAGGGATGTTAGAGTTGATAGACAGGCTACAGGAGAAAAGCTGCTGCCCCTTTTCAAAGCAAGTTGTTTCTGAAAGAGAGAAACAGTGCTTGGCTGCCTGGCATACGCTTTTCACCTCTGGGATTCCAGAGAGAGGGCCTGCAGAAGATCAGAGCTAGGCTTGGAAGAAAGTTACACAGAAACACACACAAACAAACATGAAAAGGAAAGGAAAAACTGGCATGGAAGTGACTATTTGCTTTCTAATACCACGTAAAAAAAGCTGGAGCAGAGAGACTGAACAGGAGTTAAAAGACATATTTTGCTTTTAATTTTTAAGTGAGTGTTGCAAGATTACTTTTGACTGTTGAAGAAGACTGCAACAGAGGTGAGGGATAAGGAAATGACAGGAGAGAGCATTGTTTGTACAAGTCAGCCCAAGATAGGAGATAGGAAGACCAAGGAGCTACTGTTTTCTGCTACAAGAATGTGAAGAGCAGGCTCCAAACTTCCCTCTGAGCTTGCCATTATTTGTTGTAGCTCCCTTGCCTTCTCCTGGATACCTTCAGCACATCACACCAAGCAGCTGTACTGGGCTGCTCTTGAGAGAAGGCATCCCCAGGGGCTTTGGGAGAGGGAGACAGCAATTAGGCCCAAGCAAGTGGCTGCAGAGCCTCGGGAGGTGAAGTTCCTGTTGCTGGGCTGCAAACTGTGGCTGCGCCCCCTCCTGCATCTTAGGAACGAAAGATGAGTTTTAAACCAGGGTTTGTATCCAAACTTTCTCTCTGTCCTGAGACACGATTTTGCATCTCCCTCAGTTTCCCTTGCTCTATAGTAAAGTTAGTTTATTTAAGTTCCTGCAACGTTTATTTTCAGAATTACCGTTATGGAGTATTGTTATATGTCCAAATCGGTATGCAAGGACGACAAGGACTTTTCATCTGCAGGATTTTTACTGAGCTGAGTATTTCTTCCTCCTTGTTCCTTTTCACTTCTACCTTAAGCATATGGGCACTTGTCCTCTACTTTTTCCGCAACAGGTTGCAAAAGTGCTCCTGCAACTAGTTCCCAGGTCTCAAGTGTTTCCTATACAACCTCTCTGCTGTAACAGTCCAAATTGTAAGAGACCTGAGCCATTTTCTGCATTGCTCAACACAAATGGAAAGTTCAGGAGGGAGGCTGGAGTCCTGCCATGCCTCCTTCCAGACAACGGCTGTGTCAGCTCTCCATTTCTGAGCTATCCTTCACCAAGGAATTAGGACGTTTTTGATGCCCAAGTTCCTGCTCAGTGCCTCATTTAAGTGTGACGTACGAACTCAGCTCCATGTAACATGACTGTGGACATACATCTATAATCAACTAAAGTAACAATCACACACAGAGTTAAAAGCTTTGAATTCTTTCATCTTAACCAAGTCTGAAAGTTTCCATAATGTTTAGTCACAGGCAATATATTTTCCTGATGCAAGATGCAGACTGCAAAATTCTCATTAAAGATACCATGCCATGGAAAGGCTGTATAAACATTCATCATTTCATCAATACTTACTGTTTTGCAGCAGAAAATGACAAACTAGGATACTGTACTTTGTGAACAATTACAGGTAACTTATCAAAAGATAAAAACGTTTAATTCCAGATGTCGTTAGACTAACTGATATTAGAGATATCTCTCTGTATTTGAGGTTTTGCCTCTCTGAGAGGTGTTTTATTATGAGAAATATTGCATAGATTATCAAAATGACTTCTTTTTTTCTCTCCAAACACCTTCATATACAGGAAACAGAACAAGCTGCTGATACACTGTTAGAAATTTTTATGCCTGTTATTCTCATAGAGAAACGGCAATGAAAGATATAAAACCACAGAAGCCTGCAGAAAACAAAGGAAACTTTAAATGCTACTACTCAATGTTATCTGTCCCTTTTGTGCTGCCTGGAACAATGTTCCAGAAGATATATTTTTTAATTATTTTTTGCATTTACTTTTGGTTTAGACTTTAGTGCTAATTATTGAACAAAAGCAAAAATTTAGCATTCTCTAAAATAACCGCAGCACAAGGACTTGATCAAATACCAAGTCACTTCATCAAAGTCTGCATTTAGTCAGACTTTCAAACTTCATTGGGGTATCTCCTCGCAACTGCATCTCTAGTATCACTCCAAGTCTTAAATAAGATTAACAAGATTTCTCTCTTCTCTCTTCTGTCACGTACCCACACTACTTCTCCCTCTGGAGGTGAGCAGATCACCCAGAATCACCATAAGGAAAAGCAGCAGGCTTATAGCCAGTGCTGGACAAACAAGGACTGTAACCTGCTCAGGTGCTCTGATGGGTGCCTATCAAAGGACCACTTGCTCATACCATTTCAAAACAGGCACCTAAATTGTTCTAAGTGCAGGAGACAATTCATGGTGTGATTTGCTGGGAAGAGTAAGACAGGTATCTTTCCCAAAGCACCCAGTCATCAGCAGCCTCTGAGTAGGCAAGAAACAGGCAAAAAGAGACTGTGGCTATAACCATGCATTTAGGTGGCCACATAGTATAATAATGTGCTTCTACATGACTAGAGGCTTTGTCTGGTGACCACCAAGGAGTGATGTCCCCTGGGGACAGCCCATCTCCCATCCGAAGGATGGGACTTTTCCTGCTGTCAGCCCTGACCTCCACAGGCTCAGCATGCTGCTATGCTATACCCAGAGAAACCCCAGAGATTCTCCAGATGATTCAGCAAGATGCTTTCATAAGCATCATCCCCTACAATTTGACAGGAAGGGTTGAGGCATGTAAAATGCAACAGAAGGATTTAGCAGGATTTTAAAGCAAATTCAGAAAAGAGACAAAAGTGACATAAGTTAATTGAGCAGAAATACAAACTACTTTCTGACATCATTATTCTGTGGTTGCTGAGCTCCTTCAGAGGGAGCTCAGTGGAAAACACATCTGAAGCCTGTCATTAAGCTCCATAAAAGGAAGGTAATTGGCAATTCTCCTAATCAGTCTTTTGTAGGATTACTTAGATCCACAGACAGCAGCTTACTCTTTCTCGACAACATATCTTTTAATGGCAATAAATACTAACTTTTCAAATCATAAACATCAATACAACATGAAAAAGCTTATTTCCTTATGTTTTGTAAAGCCACTACTGCCATGTATCCTGAAATATCTTGTAAGGTGTATGAGGGTAGTTCAGCAAGAAATAAATATATTTTAGTAACACAGTGAGTTACAACAGCTTGTGACACAGAGCAATTTTGACTATTGGCAGTCCCCAACATATACCCACTTAGCTAAGACTTACTACTAGTGAAGATGGAGTTTCTTGAAAGACAACACTTAGAACAATTTATGGTATTCTGCAAAGATTTTACTGTTTAGAAAGCTCTTCTTCTCTGTCATAACTTAAAAAAAAATAATTAAGCTTTGTTTCTCCTTTGAAAAACACAAACATTGCTTTCTAGCAAGGTAGAGGCATACTCCTTTCAGATTTCAAAGCAACACCGCTTGCTACTAGACATGGAAGAAACCTGTTTTTTCACCTACTATTTTGCTTTTCAGATCTTAAAGGAGCATTTTTGTTCTCTCATCTCGAAGGTCTTTATATTTCTGCTAAAAAGCTCTGCAGTGTCCATCTCACAGGTTTCAGGTGGTTTTCCACAGGCAGAAGCTGACTCAGTTCTTGGGCTCCTAGGCCAAGTGTTGGTAGCCCAAGGAACCTGGCAATGCCACACTGGGACCAGAAGGCTAAGCAATCCCAGAAGCCAGGGAGGGTGGGAGCCCCCACCCTTGGATGTTTTCAAAACTTAAGTGATCAAGGATCGGGGCACAGCCCAGTCAAACTATGAAGTTAGCCTTGATTCTAGCAGTGGAATGAACAAGTTACCTCCAGGGGTTCTTTCTACCATACAGTAGCCTTTGCTTGTTCCCCCCACCCCGAAAGTGCAAAGGTCTGAATCTAACAATATTAGCGCTTTTTGTTTTCTGCATACTTCTATGACAACTTCTTTTCATGCTGAGTATAATATCTTTAAGGGGTATTTAAATGTTGTCTGAATAGCAACCAGGAAGACCTCCCTAGACACAGGAATGTGTTCCTCTGTTACTTCTTAACCTGTAGCTTTTGGCAAGCACGTAAGCCACATATATCCACCAAGCTGCATACATCTAACCTTTTTGGACCTTTTGCTTATTTTAGATTTTGGACCATTTTTCTTCATCCTCTATTTTTATTGTTATTCTACAATTTAAGTTTTCTCACAAGATCACTGGAGTTCACATATGTGACATTTGTTTCCCATTAATTCAGTGAAAATAAAAAAAAAGATGTAGGGAGAAGAGATTTGATCTCTGCTAAAAAAAAAAGGAACAAAGGGAGAAAAAGGCAAGTAATGGGCTTCAGAATTACTATGGAAAAATAGGTATGATTAACAAGTACAAAATGCTGCAGAGGATACAAAAAAGCACGAAACCTGACTTAAGAGTTGTCATTTCACTAACTATAATATCTGAAGAAAAGAGACAAACTGTATGCTCCATTTATTTTCATTCACAGTAAGCTCTTTGCACTTAGCAGATGCCAGCATGTGCTTTGAGTAGAAACACACAATTAAACTTGCTTGGAAATAACCAACTGCAATAGGTAGGGGAATAAACAGTGTCAAGCCACTTGCAGTACTGCCCAGCAGGACAATCTATCAGCTACAGTAGATAAGGCGAGTTTAGGAGGCCAAAATGTTTGACGGTTTGGAAGTTCATTTGAGGACTAAACTGTAATTGCAGAAGGGAAACAGCTCCCTATACGGAACAAAAACTAGCCATGATCCTTACACAGAGAACCCATTGCAACCACTCTGAAATGCTAGCGTATTTTCAGTATCATTTATACACCTCCATCACCACAGTTGAGACTGTGGGATTTATTGTTGTTTGGTTGGTTTAGGGGTTTTTTTTAAGGAAATCCTCAAGACTCTAGATGTTCAGCTGTGGCCCTCTACCATGTTGCATTCTAAAACTCACAGCCCCAGGCATGTCCCACTTCCAGGCCTTTATTTATTTATTCTAGCTTTTATATTTTTAAGCTTTACTAGCTCCATGCATTCCATTTTATTTTTTGTCCTACACCCATAGTTTCATCTTCAGCCAAGAGATTCCCCTCAGGAGACTGGAAAGCCACTTGCCCCTTTTCCATGCTTTACTGACTCAGTAAACCCAGTTCCTGAATTTTGTTTCTGTAGCATTTTAAGTGTCCCCCCTGAGATTCCTGAGCACTGGAGCTAATCTGTTCAACCCAGTCAGATTTGAAACAGACCAGCATTGGTAAGCACAATGGAAGAAATATTCTCTGGAAACTAACAATTCAAAACACCTCTTCAGGATACTATGTATCCTGCAATTTATGCAAAACGAGTTGACAGAACAAGCAAACAAAAAAAAAAAAAAACCAACAAAATTTAACCGTACACTAGTTAACATCACCCTTCACATTTAACTTCTGTCTTTTAAGTATCTTATTGAAAGCAAAATAACACAGATTTTTATTTGAATAAAAGTAAGTTTAAAATAAATTAATAAAAAGGATGTCTTTCAATTATCCCTTAAACAGCAAGGGTGATAGAAACTGATTGAAAAACAGAATATGCACAACACGACATGTTCAAGACTTACTTACAAAGTAATACTTGCTAAAATGCATGCCTGAACCGTATCACACTTTATGTCACTATAACCATGGGAAAAAAACCACATAAACTGTTTTGCTGATAAGGACTCAGGAATGCCTCTGTGGTCTAACGGGAATAGAAGACTGAGAATTAAGATCTCATACCTGCCTTCCTCTGCTTCCTCAGCAGCACTAATGAACCCTATGTGCAGATTGAATGACAAAATCCATTTATTCAATATTAGCATGAAGGCGTTTAAAGCCCTTATAATGGGAAAGAAGGTTAAGTTAATGCCATCTTCAGCAATGTGTGAAAAGACCAGTGTTCAACAGCAGGAACAAGTTTGAACACAGTGATGAGAAAATTAACTGACCAATTTATTAGCCACAAAAAGTGCCTCATTTGATGAAAACTTAAAAAGGCATTATACCGCAGGCGTTGCTTCTTTTGCACTTGGATTTGCTATGAGCCCAAGCTACCCTCCACACAGCAAGGTATTTTCCGAACCCTGACAGTACTGTGACGCTTCCTGTAAAATTAATCCTGATTTATCCTGGGCTAGAGAAGACTATATATTAAAGCAGCACGCATTTATGCTCAGCCCTGCAACATGTTGAGCGCTCTGGCCCCCAGCCACTAGAGCACTTAGGCACATGTTTCATTTTAAACCCATGAGCAGTTCCACTGAAATGCAGAGAGAAAGTCATAGTACGGAAAGAACTGGATTATGCCCCAAAAATGTGAGGCAAAGCCCAATTTAAAACTAACACAATCATTTCACTGGGTCAGGTAAAAATATTGTAGTAGACAAGCTGTTCTATGGAACATTGCTAGGGTCAGAGAGGTCCACCAGCCCTCTCATGGTTCAGGTAGGCTCCTAAATGGGCCAAGCATAAGAAAACGATTTGAAAGAAAGTACTGTGTGCATTCAGAAGAACATTCAGCAATATCATCCACTGCCACCAAAACCAAAAAGAAAAGCAGAAACTGAAATCTGAAGGATGTCCTCAATTCCTGTCCAGTGAGCAAAGTTCTGCACCATGGAAGACGTGCGCACTCTTCACAAAGTTGTTCAAGTTTACACCTAATTTTAACAGCTACTCAGGTCTGGCAAATTTATTTCCTTTTTGACAGTGCCATAAGCAATAGAACTGTATGAATTATTCCTCTGAAAATGCTATTAACATTTCAGTGTTAAAAATTACACTGTGTCAAGATGCAGACCAAAAAAAAAAAAGTTGCATATTCAGAGTTCAGAAAATTACCGTAGACTCAGTGCTTTTAAGACAGGATGGGGTGGGTTGGGGGGAGGGCAGAGAGATCACAACCACTTGTGTGCCTAAACATTAATTTACCTTTCAGATGAGAAAAATGAAACTATTATTGTACCCTATTATTATGATCAGATCTTCTAAAATGTGAATCTTCCATAATGCACCAATTTTATTTGAAAACAAATCTGGTATTAATTTCAAGATCACAAATTAATGTTAGCATATTTTGTATCTCTTGTTCAAATATAGCTCAAAAATTGAAATAATTTTTGTTACACACTGTAATCTCTCTCTTGAGTGACAACCTCTGCACTGGTTATCAGCCTAGAGGAATGAGATAATAAATAACCCCCTTGCTTCAAAAACTATTTTATAATGCAAAATGTCACAGCTCTGTAAAGCAGTGCTAGCATATCTTCACAAATTATTGTATCAATGATATTTTGAAACTTTAGAGAATACAAACTTTAACCTAACAGATCAACAACATACTGTTCTTGATTTTGCAGCACAAGAAGCAGTAACGCTTCCACCACTGCAGCTGAGAGCACCTCAGCTTCTTCAACACCACTGTATTAAAAAATAGAAACCTTTTTTTTTAAAAAAGGGGAAAGTTAAATTAGAAAAACTGCTTTTGCTTTCAGTCACTATTAGTGCACACAATATCCCCACCTATGCCCCCACCAAAATCCTCACTTGCTTTACCAGGTTTGGTGGGAAACTGAAGGAGAAACTTAGCTCAAGGCTTTGGGCTTCTTGATCAAACGTGTCTAAACCACAGACTGCACAGACCTCTTGGATCTGCAGAGTGGCTCCCAAGGTCTTGCAGCTGAGAGGAAAGGTTGAGACAGGATACTGAGAAGCAGTCTCCAGGTGGCAGTTCATGCCAGTCCTTGGGACACAGCATTTCTCCCACCTATCTAGGCCAGCAGGGGACAGACCCACACTCCCAGGATCCAACAGAAGGCAGGAAGAATAATCACAGCTTTGCAGTGCCTGATCTGCTGGGAAAGAGCTGCCAAAAAGTAACCTCAGGACATGCAAGTTCAGCCTGCAGATATGAGAAAGAATATAGCAAAGGCAGAAGAAATAATTTGTTTGTGCCTCATCATCAGGATGAAAGAAAAGCTAATGAGTAAATTAATTAATTGTCTCTGTGGATTACATTCAACTGGCAGTCTCATGCTACAGAGAAATTATCTTTTGCTGTGGCTGTAAGAGTGGCTAGAGTTCAGAAAGCTGACAAATCTTCAAGTGGAAGAAGAGACTTCAGGTTAAAAAAAATAAGTCTTAAATGTTCCCAATTCTGAGAAAATAACTGGGGGAAGGAGAAGGTGGCGGGAAGAAAAGGGGAGGACTTAACCACAGGGCACAGTCAAAAAATAAAGAGAAAGAGAATGCTTTCATCAGTGCATTTGGATTCATGATTAAGTGCAGTATTATCCGAGGAGAAGGGCCTCTGCAAGAAAGGCAGAGGGGGATACTTGTCAATCTCCTGAAGGTTTTTGTCAGATACAAGAGTGCTTCGAAGATGTAAGAAAAGGCATTTTTAAACATAGTTTACTATCTAGATCTGTTCATTTTTTCGTGCTAAGACACAGCATACCCATATGCTGTAACAAGCGCTGAAACATTCCCAGCCACTTCTGTCACCCTGGCATCTGCAATCGGTGCACACCATTCAGAAGGATGATTTCAATATACTTCCCCAGTGCTGTGAGACCTTTGTTTACAACTTCCTATTTGGCCCTGCTCTATGGTGCTTAACTCTATCAGTTATCATCAACACAACAGATTAGATTACTGAGCCCTGACAGCCTGTAGAAAAAGTCAGTTTGTGGTACCACACTATCTGTTCTGCTTTTACTGATGCCTGTAGCCGCTCTGTAAGAAAGCTGTAGCTAGGAATTCATGTAGTCGCTTGTTTTAAAGGGGATCCAATATAGATAGACAACACCACTCTTCAGACCCGATTAGATTTAGCTGACAACAAATCAGTCCTGTTATGTTGCTATGCCACCATATCTCAATGGTCTCTGATAAATTACCAAACCAGTTACGCTTCTAAAAAACACCCCATTTCTGTGAACTGATTGTATATGTATGGAGTCAGCAAGGTAAGCTTCAGATATCAAGATGCTCACTACCAAAGGGCTGTATGACCCATTTAGTGTTTTTGTCAAACTCATTATTTATATTTCAGAGATGTCACAGAGTCCAACTGCCCTGATGATTAAGAGCTTCCCGTTTAACTCTGAAACTACACTTAAACATAGTTTATATCATTTGGTCTTGTGTAAAAACTACTCTTCCATTTAATATCCAAGAATAATGACAGTGAGAGAAAAATAAAACCAAAGAATCCCACCCCAAATAGCATTAGTACCTCAATAAAAGCCAAAACAGTTTGAAAAGCAATTGTTGGCAGCAAACAAAGCAATAATCAGTTCTGAATCCATAAATAAATCTAATAGTAAATAGCGGGGGGAGGGGGGAGGGGAAATACAACCTGCAATCTCTTTCACAAGCTAGAAGAAACAAGTGCTATAGTGACTAAAAAGGCCTGCATAAAAGCAGAGACTGATAATTCAGGAGCTTAACCAAGTCATCAGAGCTTATTCATGCCCTCCTACGAACTACGTAAATATTACTGAGGTCCATTTAAAAAAAAAAAAGGTAAATTTCTGTTCATATTAAAGCCCACTGTAAACCTCATTTGGATGTCAATTTAGTCATTAGATTGCCAAATCACTAAATACAAACGGGAAATGAAACCAAGCCCAGTCAGGACTTACAAAGAATACTTGAAGTAACTACTTCACTGTTACTACTAAAAATTTTGCCCCTTTCCCACCAAGAAGGGAGGGCTCTGAAGGAACTGAGAAGAGAGGGACACAAGCAATCAGATCCTGTTGGCACACAGGGGGATGGGAACTGCACCACAAACAGTGCTAAGTCTGGACAATATCTCCTCTGCACTACACCTGCCAGCGCCTGGGATACACAGCCCAAGTACCCCTGTGCTGAAAGCCAGGTTACAAATGATGCCTTTGAGGCACCATTTAACCTCTTCTGTTGGAGCACTGTATTAAGCTACACCGCATGGAGCAGCTCAGGACTGGCTTCCCCTCCTGCCGTCCTTGCTGGGTGACACAGCTGTACCTCCTGCTGCAAACTTGGATCAGGTTTTGGGCAAGCACACACCAGCTGACAGCTGATCCCCACCTCTGAAGCAAAGCGAGGAGATAGTGGGCTGAGGAAAGACAACCAGCCCTGTCAGCATCACAGCCGATTTGTGGTGAAACACCGACTGCTGTCATTGTACTAGTGCTGGGACAGGCAAAGATTTCAGCACATGCAGACACAAGCAAGTGCTAGATGTTATATTGTATCATACCTTCCACTGTGCATTACTGTAATTTCTTCTACAAGCAATGTGAAAAGAGTTCATTGCCAGGAATAATCAGTTACATCCAAATTGATTTTAAACTAAGACAGTCCGAAACACCTTACTGCTCTCCTGACCCTACGAAAAAGGTAATTATCCTAGATCAAACTGGACACGGTTCAAAGACCAAATTATAAGGAGCCTATTTCTAATTTTTTTTACTGAAGAAAAATCTGCATAGCTGCATAATTCGAAAACATCTCCACAGTCCACTCAATCTAAATTTAATAAATTTACAAATTTTAAGTTTGATACCTTCCCACTTTCTCCTCTGTTTAAAGTTCTGAAAACCACTCATGCCAGTGAGTATTAATCCACATGCTTTTTACTTTTCAAATTAATTTGAATGATAAAACTTCTGTGTTGAAGCACAAAAAAGTTGACACTAACACCACCACTCTGGGCCAGATTAACCAAGCAGTTTGCACAATTGAACAAGTAGATCATAAACCAGAGATAAGCAAGTACACATACAGCAGAGTCAACTGCTTTGATTACATTTTGTGTGACCTTCAAGATGCGTCTAGAAAAGACTCACAGCAGGAAAAACAATAAACAGTGAGCTCAGACAGCTAATTAATACTGCTAATTTAACTTGTACCCTAACATGCCACTTACTGTCATCTGCACTCTGTCAATGAGTAGATGGTGACACGTCTCAAGCATTGCTAATAAATTATTTTCATTTTGCCCTTTCCCTCATAAACAAAACACCATGGTGACAAGAAGAGGCTTGACTTACTTTCTAAGAGACTTCCCAAGAAGCACTCCCACCCTGAGAGGCAAGTAGCAGAAAGCCTTGAACAGCAGAAACTTTCCATCTTCCAAACAAAAGATAGTTCACTTCAAACTACATATGCACTCATTCTTTCTGACTTTACAGTGCCCCTCTTCCTTTCCTCCCTTCCATTATTCCTGATTTCTGTGGATTTTCTTTATACCTCCTATATGTGCAAGCGCACACAAACTAGCTACTAAACTGACTTGGTGGTCTTTTCCTACAGTGTCACAAAAGTCTTAGGTTAACCTGGCCTATTCTTATTCTGGAAAAAAAGAATAATATAATGTACTCTGTAAGTACAGAAGAAGCCCCACAACTGTAAGGAAAATGTAGACATAGTGCTAGTTTATCACTCATCATGGCAGGCCACAAGACACATATTTTCCCTGAAGCAGATACAGTTGGCCAGCCTTGTTTTACCCTCACCTTTGGTTTCCTCAAATGCCTGTCCCTTCCATTTCCCTCCACCCACCAAAGCAACAACGGGCTTTTCCTAATGAGCTTGTGTCAGGGCACAGTAACCACCATCTTCTCAGCTGAGTCAGGGGAGCAGAAATAAAGTGGGTTACAGCCCACAGATGCTCATATTTGGGAGCAAAATTCATTTGCCACAGTAGAGGAATTTTGAAGCTCTTACTTCTTATGCTTACTGCAATTCCTCACATAAACGGGGTGGTACATGAACACCCACACTGTAACAGCTAGTCGTAGATAATGGGTTAGTTACACTGGAATCACTATCTATATTAAATGGGGGGGAAGGTGATGGTTTATTGTTTTTAATTGGCATGACAAAATTTCCCCTTGGGAAAACCAACATAGTTTNGGGGGAAGTAAACACAGAATTTAATCTTATTCTAGGATTGGATTCTGGCTGGAAAACAGTAACATGAGTTTGGAAAACTTATAAAAAACTCAGTTTTCAAAAACCTTGTGGAATCTCCCAGTTCCTAAGAACTGGTGGGGACCAGCAAAATATTGCTGAAAGTTAGTGACTTTGCTACCTAGAGATCAGACACGGGGGAAGGAAAGTAGGAGAATGTTCAGCTTCAGTGTGGAAGGGGCCCTTCTCAAGTCCAGTAGTTCAGTACTGTTCCTGGTTGGGACAGCCAATCATGCTGACACAAAAACGTATCTCCAATTAGTTGATTTTTAAACTATCACATTAAGAAACTGAAAATTTAAGGATAAATGGAGGTATTTGGAAGAACAATAGTATTATATAGTCCATCAAGTTTGAGAAGTGCCCAATTATTCCAATAATTTAGTTCAGACCAAGAGCAGGGAGCTTTTAAAGTGCCTTGTATCACATATTTTTGACAAATTGAAGCATTCTTAGCAATAGCATAACCAGATTATGACAAATTTTTCTGTGCATGAATATTGGTGTCTTGCTTTGGCTTTCTTTTCCTACATGACTAATTTAAAGAAAAGGAGAGGTGAGACAGAAGAAAAATGAGAGTTTTATTTCAGTCCCTCAAATAGTTAGAAGCTTATCAGTAATCGGACACCTTATAATCATTAATTCAACCCAAAGTTCATAGAACACTGAGAGCAAAAGTAAAAGCCAAACATAATCAAAAATCTGTCAACAATGATACAGCTCACAGAAATGTGGTATAAAAGCAGCTGCACAGAACACCATTTACAAGCAAGGTTTATAGCTTTCTTTAACCAAATAGAGGGAAAGTCAATGTTAGCAGTCTCATAATACTCAGTGGAGTGATGATAATATGACAGTATTATTTATCTTCTGAAATAACAATGACTCTTTAGGAACAGCTGAATTAGCCCTTATCTTATAAATGGTTCAGGATTATAGACATACATAGTGGCAGAGGATGCATGCAGCTCTCCCACAGATAGCATTAGAGTTACAAGCTCCTTCTTTTTCTGGGACAAAATGCTGGGAGCACTGGACAACGTCACCCATGTGGAGTCACCATGCCAATTCTAAACAAAAGAAATTAAGTCACCTCTTCCCAAAGGTACACGCTTTTAAAACCAGCCAAAGGTTCTGTGGCTTTCTTGTCCAGCTAGATTACACCCAAGCACAATGGACAAGAAGTTCCTAAATCTTGGAAGAACAAATTTTATTTTTATTTATTTTTTTCCTTATTCAAAATGTCAATATACTTGAAAAAGCATTTCTACTGCACCCTATACATACACTCCAAGGTTTTTATTTTTTCATTTATTTGAAAGAGCTGTTCTTCCTTATTGTGCACAGGACAGAGAAATAGTAAACTTCTCATTAAAAAAAAAAAGAAATCTATTTTGAATTGTTTCTTCTCAGTTAGGATCTAGTTCTTCTGGTTTTAAAAATTTTGTACTAGATACTTAACAGCTATGGTGAGCTTGCGCTTAAATGAGCTCAAGTAAGTACACTTTCCAAACAAAAGAAATCTAAGAGTATACCTGCTCCAAAAGACATCAAAAAGCATTCCCAGTCCATAGCTGACTCACATTCAGAACTAAAACATGCATGATTGTTTTATGACCTTGCTTAGAGTCAACACAAACTCAAGTTGCACTGCAATTTAAATTACCTCCAAAGTTCTTTTGGCAAGAACAACCCCCTTGATAGTAACTAGCACAATTCTTCAGAGACCTGATATTCTAACACCAACACCTGCATTCATTTAATCTGAGATTTTCAGACTCATTGGTATCACCTGCTCTAGATGCTAATGTGTTGCTTCAGGCTCTTGTTAGAAAGGTTGCTTGATGACTCAATTCTCACAGGATTCACCACTTTGAGGCAGATCCTTTGCTTCCTTTCTCTCCCCTGAGTATAATCACACCCACAAATTCTCCCTTATAAGCCTTCAGACACTCTTTGAGAGCTATACAGCTGGGCAGCCTATAAAGCAATTAAATGATTTTCCTAAAATGAGAAATGGTCTCTCCATCTTCTAATGTAGTAATGCCAAAATATCAGCAATCTTTCAGGCAGGAAAAATAAGTGGACTATGAAATATTTTAAATTCCTCTCATATGTTACTGTGGCATTACCTGTTTCTAAGTGTAATAATTTTTTTTTCCCCAGCATTTGAAGCAATGCCACGTGGGGGAGGGAACACAGCAGCTGCTCAACTGTGCCAAGCAACAAAACAGCTTAGAGGAAGAATTAAAGAACGGCAAACTATGTCACTGAAATGTAGTAAGAAGGTTATTGAGCAGGATGTAATACAAGCTGAAATCTGGTCAGAATAATCCCAAATGGCATTTTCTTTCATTAGTACAAATGGTGGAAACCTTGCTGTTATTTCTCATCCAAAAGGTTAGGGCTTTGATGCATGGCATTGATTAATTAGCACTATACAAAAAGATATTGTATAACGCAGAGTCAAGACATTAACTTCACTTGGCTGATGATGAAACTCGGACTGTATTAAGTCCTGAATAAAGACATATATTCTCCAGTGCGAAATAATTTCCACACCACTAAAATGCCTACATTGCTATGGTGAAATATCTGACTATTTAACAGAGCACCCCATCATCCATTTCACTTAGGAGAGGAAACAAAGACTGCCCAATCAATGCAAAACTATAGATGAGTAAACATGTTAAACCAGTAAAGCTCTTGCCAAAGAGAGGACATGGCAAAGACACTAAAACTAAAAAAGTATTTGAATATAAGCTTCTGTAGTGAGTAAACAGAGGCAAGACTATTTTAACATGACACTGAGGCATCACTGTGTTTTTATAGCTGATTTTGTGTACGGCAAAAGAATCTAACAAAGATTTTTATTACTTCAGTTAGCATAGCTACCATGAAAGGCAACAAGTGGCACAAGCTCATCCAAAACAGGAAAAAGAAAAGAAAACCCAATAAAACAATAAGGACTAAGATGTTGTGTAAAAGAGGTGACACAGGATTCAATATAAGAGGAATTATATAACATAACTAGTTATGGGAGTATTACTGATGTACATTACTCTTTTCCAGTAACAAATAGAAAAAGCAGTAAGTGTCTCATATCATCTGATTTATTTTTTTTAACAACCTCCTAGTTTTAATAAATTTAACATTCTGTTTATGTATAAAAACGCATTAGGTAGAGTACAACACAGCAAGTGTGCTATTTATTTCTGTGAATGTTGAACCACTAAGCAAACAAAAGATCTAAAAAATACCACTGATTTGGATTAAATACTAGCACAATGGAATACTTTTCTTTTATTGGGCTACATAATAATGGTGGTTAAAGTACTGCATCTTCCAGCCGGAAAGTTTCTATCATTTTGCGAGGGCCTTTGTGTACTTAAAATGTAGAAACCACTTGAACGAGTGCATTTGCTCCAGAGCTCCAATCGTTAAGCTCCAACAAAATAAAAAGAAGTATAGGAAGGATTGAGCTCTTCATGCTTATCTTGGCTTGTTTTTAAAATAACAATACTGCATGCACAGCCAACTCCAGAGGGTAATATATCCCCTTCTAAGATAAGTGTAAGAGAGGAATTGCCTTTTGAAGTTACCTGTCTTTCCCTGTTGACAACAGAGAGACATCAGATGAATCCTTCCTTTATTATAAAGATCTGGGCAATAAGAGATGCACAGTAATGGATTCAGAACCCAGATAAAGCACGCAATTTGAAAAGAAAAGTACAAATTCTATTTTAAAGGAAAGAAACTAACTTTCCAAGTTTGCACATCTCTCACAAGATGACCCTCTTTTTTTCACCCAAACAACTTTTTTTAAGGGTCTCTGTGTGACTAAACTATTATCTAATCTTTTCATATATGTGGGTATCTCTGTATACTCATACATACACATCCCATGCAAAAAAAAGACATCAGTTAATGACATACCAAAGATTAACACAGAGATATAATAGCATATATTAGTGCTTAGAATAATAAATATCATGTCTCACTAAACCAGTAATACCAGTTATTCAAATTCAGTATTCTGATGCATTAAAATAATTATTTTTTAATACTGGCATGGCAAAGAACTACTTTTGATACCACTTCTATTCACTGCAGCATTTAAGCAAATAATTTAATAGAAAAATAAAAATTTGCCAAGAGAAATACATACCCACAGAAATTCATAGCACAAATAAGTTGTTACAAACGCCTGTAAATGCACTCAACTCACATTAAAAACAGTCAAAAGACATATTTATGTAAAGTCGTAGAAAACAGTATAAAACAGAGGGAAATAAAATGAGCAGGAAGCTGCTAAGGGGAATTGTTACATGGTTTTACGGAAAGTAGACATTAAAGTTAAGAGAGAAGGATATTAAAGATTAAGTTGCTTTTGTCAAAAGAAGCTCCATAAAAGATACTTCTTAAAGTTTCAAGGGTTTTATGCTGGTTACTCCAACCTTATTAGTCCTCTGGTGAAGAAGGGTATCCATAGCATTTCAGTGTAACTAGAGAGGCTGAAAAGGTTAACGTTATCTACAAACAGTAGTTATTCTATCAGAATGTCCAACTGATCTACTTGTAAAAAATCTAGTTTTCTAGCAATAGTTCTGATCTCAATGAGACAGCTCTCTTCAAGCTAACAAATTGCCAGTATCTAGATCTTTTATTGACAACAGTAAAAGCAAAAAAAAGTCTTATCTACATTTCTGAATAAATTTAATGAGATTTAATATAGAGCTCACCTAAAATAAATTAATGCAGAATTGAAATGTGGTTGCCTGCTGTAACAGCATTAATTAAACTTATTTCATTCCTCCCTTTCTCAAGCACTTCATTAGTCCTTTCAAAAGCCTAGATTTTGTTACCCTGAGCTAAGAAGTGTAAATTGCTTTCCAGAAGCTATGTCTTCTCTACCTGTTTCCCCTTTTTCCCATTTCTTCTATTGCTGATGCTGGTTCAGAGAATAACCAAAGTTAGAGGAGATATAGATAACAGATGCATTTGATCAGTTGGAAGCTGCAGAACTGCAGCAATTCTTACCTGTTTTCTTGTTTCTATGTTGTGCTTTACAAAGCTACTTTTTGAATGAGTCTTAAAATGATGATGCTTAATTTGGGCCCATGTCCCCATAATAGTTCTCTGCTATTAGGTAAATTATATGGTAACACTGGTATGTTGAAAATAATTAAAAATAAAATGAAAAACAAATCCATGCCTCATTGTAAAAGTAAATTTCCATGTTCTATATTGTTCAATAGTTTCATCAGTGACCTACTGGTTGCCAAAGAGGTCCCATTGGCAAATACACAACTGACAGTAAATTAGGAGGACTGCTGATATGGCTGATAGCAAAATCTCTAGTTGAAAAGACCTTTATATGCTTGAGATTTGGGGCAATAGATACATTATGAGGTAACCCAGGTACGAATGTGGGTTTCTGGCACAGAATAAATGTGCCAGGACTGGAGGGATCAGGACTGGAGGGCATGGGCAGCCACATCCCATCCAGGGGAAGAGCCATGGCTACCCTCATCTGGATGGGCAATAATCTTTCCTGGAGTGGGAAGAGGTATCCCAACGGCCTTACAGCCAACACATCCTTAGGTTTTATAAATACTGATGAATATTCTAATAATTTATATGACTGAAAAAAAAAGTAAGTCAGTCTTTTTAAAACTGCTTTTTAAAAAAAAAAAATTTACTGATTATCAAAGGCCTGCTTTCCTCTCCCACAGTTGGGGCCACATAGCTTTTAAATATATCAATATTATCTTGTTTATTGCAGAGTTATGCTCATATAAAAATCTAGTTCCAACATAAATAAGTATGTAACAGAAACCTCCAAAAGCGCCAAAATAATAAGCATTCAGAAAGCAGCTTTGCCTGCTAACTATGAAAGAACAAAGAAAAAATTAGTGATTACTCTAAGCAGCAGTTTTCATAGTAAGCATTTAGCATATTTTCTCAAGCTACTATACAGAATTAAAACTGTGTAATTAATTACACTGTAAACCAGGTTGCTGAGCCGGTCAGAAGTGCAAGCAGGCAGTGTAAGCATCACATGCAGTGATGCCGTGTACTTACTCCTGACCACCCAGCTGCCATGAGAAACATGAAAGGAGAACACACAAGCACTGGGCAGGAGATTTGTCCGGCAGTTACAGAGGCTGAAGTAAGAAGAATTCTGGAGTACACTATCAAATCAAACCAACTATTGGGTCCTGTATGGTATAAAAGAGCTTCCACAAACTCATTTGTCACCACCAACCAAGAGGAACCCAAGAGGTGTGTGAGGATGCAACTGCTGGCATCTCCTGTTCTTCGGGCTTGCACACAAGTGATGCTAGCCAAACAATATCACCTGGATATGTATTCCAGTACTTTGAGCCTACCAGTGTCAGAACACAAATGGATAAAATCAACTCAGCTACAGATTATTTAAAATAAAGCCACCTCTCCCTTCATAAAGATCTCTCACTGATCTCTCCTGCAGCTCAACAAGGTCTAACTTTTAGGGGAGGAGCTGGTTCTGCTAGGGCATCAAGAGCAGTTGACCACTGATACTGCCCTCCTGGATTTCATGCCATTTAAACCCTTCCAGCCCATTCCAATGCTTGATAACCCTTTTCAGTGTATTCTAAAAACAAATAATTGGTTTACTAGTATTTGCATGTGGCTTTTGTTACCTTAACAGAACTGGCAAGCCCGTAGTAGAAAATGGCTGCCGTTGCTTTTTTGCAGGAGCACAGCAGAAAGGTTAAAAATTAAATATTAATTCATTGGATATATTTTCAAGCAAGTTCATTGGAGCTTTAAACCCAGCACTTTAAGAGCCTGGTGCCGTTAAAGAGTATAGAATTTAAACAATAGTAATGTTACCACAGAGCCTCTTCTCATTCCAAGCATCTTTACTCATTTACTGTTTTTTTTTTAATGGAAAAAGCCCACAGAAGTAGTTAGTTGGCACAAATAATTTATGAATTCAGAAGAAAACTATGCAGAAATTCAAATGTATAGAGAGTGAAAATATTTTCCTGTCTCCAGTCAGATAAAGAAATTACTTGCAACACTTCATTTAAAGCCAAATCCTATCATGCTCACATTAGAAGGAAGCTCTTTAAGAGAAAACAAAATGGCACACTTATCCATTGATTTGTGCATCAATTGGGACAGGAAGATAGAAACTGAAAAGAAAAGATTCCCTACTAATAGCTTTAAACCCAGCACCAATCAGCACCAATGCCTCTTAGGTTACTAAGCCTTCTTTTAACCAATACCTAGTTTGAGGTTAGTTTCTCTGTAGCTTTTGATGTGTCTGTGGCATAATTTATTATTTAGACTCTTGACATAATGTAGTCCTTCTGGATCACAATATCAACTTGAAAATGAACTACACAAAAGTGTGTGGAAATGAAAGTAAAGGAGGAAAGGAAAATTCTTACTTTATTTGAACGTGACAAGGCAGCATTAAAAACCTAGTTTAAATTCACACAAACCAGGAATTTTCAAGAAAAAGTTACTCCTTTGTTTCTGTTTATTAGCTGCAGGCATCTCAGGATATATCAGGACATATCTCAGCAGTACTGTGATTACTTCCAATGGATTACTTCCATAGTATATGTTTCCTTCTGATTCTCTCAGTGTATCTGCTATGCCATTCATTCTGGCATCCGAACGAAGCCCGTGAGGTGTCCAGCTAGCAGGTGGACACAGGACAGACACACATTCACTGAATACATCTATGAGAACTTCAACAGAGCAACAGTCTAAAGAAAATCAGTAGCAATTTAGAGAACCCTGATTTTCCACAAGGAAAAAGCAATGGAAATAACAAAAAATGGTTTGAACGCTTATTAATGATGATTTGCAGTTAAAATGGAACACCTCAGTTACAACACTATCAGTAAACTATGCTCAGCCATTAGCACAGTCTGCTTGAAATGAGTTTAGGAACAGAAATATCCAAAATGTAAGCTTGCCATTACTTCTTGTTGGTATAGGAAGTTTCAGTACATGTTTTTTGAGATTGTTTTTAGTTGAGAAATTGAGATCCAGGGCTAGACTTTCTCCATGTTTTTGTCTTGTTGCTGTTTAGGGTTTTTTTTTTGTTTGTTTTTGTTTTGGTTTTGGTTTTTGGTGGTTTTTTTTTTTTAATTCAGGTGATAGGATTGTAATACAGCCTATCAGTTTCTGATGTTGTCCCTACAAGTGGTTGTCTGTACTATATAATACAAACAATAAAGCTGGTAAGTATTAGGACTTTTGGATACCTGCTACAATTTTTTTAATGAGCTTCCTACACTTATTTTCACTGTGCCTTCCAAATAAGTTGATACAATTACACACTGAAAATACCTTCATTATTCATATAACAACACAAGTTCTGTTCCATTTACCTTGTTTGAAGATGTCCTGAACTTTAATGTTTCATATATTTTCTTTTAGTTATCATAAGAGTCTCCTAAATAGCACCTGGCTTCTGCTCTTTATTGCTTCTTTCTCATCCTGTGCTGACTTTACATATTAAATATTTTTAACACAATCCATTTGATATTAAAATATCATATGAAGTTTCTCAATATATTGGAGACAATTAGGAAACAACACTTTCTATTGTTGTTGTTGGGGTTTGTTTGGTTGGGTTTTTTATCTCCGTGGAGATGACTATTTTCTGTCCACAAAAAACTGCCAGAGTTTGTATCAGCTGGTCCAATGTAGAATGAAGATACAGAAGACATGGAATTTTGCATTTCTTGTACTCCTTCCTTGTAAGAGATTCCATTTTCCTTTCGCGTAAGTTCTTCTAATATCCCAGCATCTCCTCTAAAAACGTATCATCTTAATGTATCTTTCTCTAGTAGGTTTCCCTCGTCTAGATAACGGAGTATAGGACTTGGGAACAAAATGGAACTACTATCATCATCATTATTATTTTACAGATTTTGAACGTATATTATGATTTTGAATATCTTTTCTTCTCTTGTAGGGTTTGAATTTGACAAATGGGGCTTGATTAGCCTCCAGATATCATGCTGTAAGCTATAGTAAAGGTAGAAAATCCTCTAGGTTTCACATCATGTGTGGTGTCATTCACTCTGCCTTCTGATGTCCACCTTAGCTTTAATCTGATTAGAAAAAAGTGGTGTGGTAACTCACTGGGCTTTTGAGAGCCTATATGAGTCTTGAGTGGATACAATAGTGAGGGGGAGAATAAAGATGCTCTTTCATACAGATGTCCTCTTTGCTTGAAGAGTTTGACTGCAAAGAGGAACAATTCTAACAAATAGATTACCAAAGCAAACAGTGTTTTGGTTTGGTTTGGTTTTTTTTTTTTAAATTAGCAAGGCAACGTAAAACAGCATTTCTTAAACAATTTAAGATGTTGTCATGCTATATATATTTTTTGGTTTGGCCACAAAGGGAACACTGTGGACTGGATTCTGTCCTCAGCCTGGTGGACACAGGGACTAACTGCAGTACAATGTTGTTTGGCAGACCTCTGGAAAAGAAGACAAAATCCTGTAGTGTTTACACATACAGGATAGACATCTTTTTCTCTGTTTAAAGAAGTTGGTTCTTCTACCAGACCTGTCACAAAGCCCTGATTTCATCAGGAACTAGTGCACATTCAGGATGCAAAAACTGGCTCAGAAATGTATGGCACATTGCTGATAAGGAAGAGGAGAAAAGAAAAGGTCAAGTCTTTGAAGCAAATCAGCTAATTCGGCAAATACAAAGCCTGGTTAAGGAACAATGCAGAACTCAATGAATACCCAGGGAACTGCCTCACAGAATCAACAGGTGCTAGATAACCCATCAAATAATATCACTTTTTTTTAATTATTATTATTATTATTTTTTCCTCAATGATTTGCCAGCAGAAACAAGTGAGTTGATGCTGGCTTTCCTGTTTATCTGGCTCCCTGCGTTCAGAGTCATATGGTTAGTACCTGGCAAACATACCATTTGAAATGCAAAGCCAGACGAAACTGGTAACAGAAAGGCAAGTAGAAGATGCCCTCCAAAGAATGAAAAAGATGTGCTATATGTCTGTCCATTTCACTGTGTAAATACCTACTTCCACCAAAAGCAATAGTAAACAGTTTTGCTGGTAAATATGTTTATCCGTTTATATGGGGTATTTAAACCTATCTTTGCATTATCAACTGCAAACACACCTCTAGAAACTCTACTGCCTCTGTCTTAGTTCATTACAGTACTTAAGCCTATCATAAAAATGGCTTTGACTAGTGCCATTAATTTGGCTCTTCTATTCTCAATGCTTGCATCTCTCTGCTTTTCTCACTACTTCTGCATACCTCTAAGGACTCTGGAATCTGCAACAGGAATAAAAACAGAAAGATGCCTTTCGTGCTGGCATATCATATCTTTTCTAACTTGAACCCTAGACACAGACTTAAGGTAATAGACATTTACAGACAGATTTTAACAATGACTAAGCAGCTATTCCAGAAAATTCACTACCATTCCCAAATAAAATTTGGCATAAGAGCCATGTCAAAACCCTGAAAAAGGAGAAGAGCAAGACAGTTGGGGATGTTAACCTCAAATGCTTAACCTGATATTTGGACAGGAGACTGGGCTGCTATTTCTGGTGTATTAAAGAGCAGTCAGTGGAACATTTGGATGTCCAAATTTGGTTTGTCAATGCATTTAGCCAAATGAGCAACTAGTGCTTTAGATATCATTATTACATGTCTGGACACTGTAAATCAGAAGTGATAGCTCAGTTGTACTATAAGGAGCCTTGCTTTTAATATTATTGTTTATACAGTACTTAACATAGCTCACAGATACTATAATCAGATTAATTGCAGGCACAAAGCATAGAAGCAGTGTAAAAATAAAACCAAAAACTCTTCTTTCTAAATATTTTCTCCAATTTACTTTTTCCCCTGTGTTTTGAAATATATTTGTAACATAGTTACAGTTATTTTGCTCTTAAATACATTGTGGCATGTGTAATACCAAAAAGAATATTTGGCTGCAATCTAATTTGTACTAAGACACTTCACACAGAGGTGAATATGCTTTCAACCTGAAGGGAAAGATAACATTTCACGCTGTGTAGAGTATCTTTGCACAGCCCCAAAATCATCCAAAAGAGAGAAAAATGTTGTACAGTAATTTTTTGAAGTTACATTTTGAAGGCATCCTCAAGTAGCTTGAGAACTGGTTTTTATGTATTCTGTAAATTAATAACAGTAAGGTAGTCCATATGAAAACAATGGGAATGACATCCACTGTAGGTCACTGTAAAATTTTAGTTCTTTCTCTGAAGTCGAGTATTTAATAGGTATGTACAGGAATAACACTTACCACGGACAAGGAAGAAGGGAAGTACGTATCATGTTTCAGATGACTGTAAATCATCCAACTGGTAGTCCATTATACCATACACTGATGAAAGCTTTTTCCATAACCATCAAAATCTTAAAAACAAAAACAAAAATGAAACCAAAACATATAAATGATAATCAGACATTGAAATAGTGAAAACTGAGTGTTTATTTACAAAAACAATTTTGCTGCTCTTGAAAGCATATTTTTAAGAAGACAGTTAGAAAAGAACCTGTTGCAGACCTTCACCATCCAGCAACAACTTCTCTTACAACTACTGCATTGTATTTTGCTCAGATACTTCTTTTGCAGTTTTTTTGGCTTTCAGCTGATTTCAGGATACAGATCTTTTATTCACTGTTATTTAATGCTCATAGTTTTATGGACCACATGCAGTACAAGGAACATTGTCCTGGCTTCAGGTGCAACAGAATTAATTTTCTTTCTAGTAGCTGCTTTGTTTTGATTTGGTCTGAGAGGAATGTTGATAATGCATTTTTTTAGCTCTTAGTAAGTAATGCTTACATTAGTCAAGGACTTTTTCAGCTTCCCATAGAAGATGAGAGGGAGCACAAGAGGGAACAGGCTGCCCAAAGGAATATTCCACACCAGAGATGTCATGCTCTGGATCTAAATGGGAGTTGGCCAAGGGGGCAGAAATGCACAATCGCTGCATGAGGCAAGCTCAGCAACCAATCATTGGGTGGCGAGAATAACCTCTGTATCACTTTACTTTGTATATTCTTTTACCTTTATTATTTTCCTCTTGTCATCACTGTTCTATCAAAGTCTCTTTATCTCAACCCATGACCTTTTTTTCCTTTTTCCTTCCCACTCCTTTTCTCCCACTTCTTACCCTACACAATGGTGCAGAGGAGGTGAGCGGGCAGCTGTGTGATGTTGCCAGTTGTTGGCTGGGGTTAAACCATAACAAACACCCGTTATCCCATCAACAGCAATGTATTGCTACTATTCCCTTGTTTCTATTTCACTAAATGTGAAAGCCACAGTGACGCAAAGCACACCTGTGGATCTCATCAAAAAGTTGCATTTTAAACACATATGATGGGCAGAAAGGCAAAAGAGGGTCCAGGCCAAGTGGTTGTGTAGCACCGAGGTAAAAGTTGATGGACTTTCACTGAATAACTTATAATGTCAGCAATATTTGGCAATCATGTTTTCTCCCAATAAATCCTCAGTAAAGCCTCTTGAAAAAAACTTATTTACGGAATCACTCTTTCATGGTTACTCCATATTGCCAGAAAGTGCAGCCACAAACTTAAACACTGGTTCAAACTGAAAATTTGACAAATCTGGGTGTGTTTGGTGTTTAAGGGAGGGCGTAGGAGTTTGGGGTTTTTTTGCTTATTTGTTTTTCACGATTTTTTTTTCCTCAAAGCAAAAAAGGATGGGAAAATCCTACTACTCTTGAAGCATCCCATTTCAATAATTTCAGATTCAAGTATTTCCTCTCAAAAGAGGCTTTATAGTTCAGCTACATTTAATGTCAAATCTTAGCTTCAAAGAAAGTCAAGACTAAAGTGAAAGTGTGATTCCAGCATGGTGGTTCCTCTTTCATGAAACATTTGAAAGTGTGGAGTTTCAAAACATGCTTTTCATCAGAAATACAACGAGGATCTCTCTGAAATGGGGTTATGCATTTTCCATAGAACTGCAAAAATGTTAAAAGCTAGGGAATCGATTTTCTTTTCACCTTGAATGAGAAGAGCTTAGGTAAAATGAATATAATTTTCTGACCATTTTCCACAGATTATTTTTGTCTGCATCAATCACAGTTTTATTTTGCCCCCTTCTGTGAAAATTCTACATCTAAATTCTGTTAATAGCTTAAGGGCAGCTACATGACTCTTCCAAACATTTAACCTTTCCGCTCTGCCTCTCTTCCCTACAAACCCTTTAGAAATGCTGGAATTACAGACTCAGACAAGTGATAAGTAAATTTATGAAAATTGGATGGGTAGAAAATGTCATCACATAGATTTACTATAACCAACTCTTACCTAGATTCATTTTACAAGGGAAACAAATTCTTAATTGTCCTAAAGATGAGAATATATTATCATGATGAAGACCCACATGAAAGTCAAACCAAATATGCTTACAAAAAGGCATTCTTACTCACATACAATAGTTTTTGAAGTGCACGTCATTCTACATATTTTTCTGCTCTGAACTTATGAAAGGAGATGAACCTGGACCTGTGAAGCCAGTGAGGGTAATCAGATAATCAAGTAATCAGTTTTTCCCCTACATTGCTTCTTGAACAGGTTTAGAATTAATTGAACTACTTCCTTCCAGGTGACAAAAGGACAAAAAAAACCCCCTCCAAACAACAACAGAACTAGAAAAAAAACCCAAACCTTTAATGTTTTTAAGACTTTTTTTTTCCTTAAAAAGACTGTGAGGAGACAATTTTCCACTCTCCTAGTTCTTTCCTTTAAAAGATACAAAATTAATGTGAGAAATCCAAGAGTCATTTTTATATCAGCACATGCTCTCCTTTCCACTAAAGCAGTATCCTGCCCAAAATGTTCACAAACTTTGCATATTCTTCTTTGCAGTGTGAAAAGCTGTGGAATATAGAAAGCCATCGATGTGCACAATGACCAGGGCCTGGTCAGATAACAGCTGTAGTTACAATTACAATTTCTGAGTAACTACACCTTTGTCTAAATAATTGCGCAGTTGTAACTTGATTAACATTGTTATATTTTTTTGACTACACAGAAAGCCAAATAAGGTAGTATTCACAATACAGAGGCCTTTTATGGAATCTACTTATTATTTGTGAAAGTTACAAAACACCTGAAAACATGAGCATATAAAATTCTACTCATTGTAACCAGTTTTAACTGTTCCCAGCAGTGGCATAAGTGAACAGTAAAAGTTTAGTTGTGACTTGACTGATGAATGCAAAACATTTGGTTGAAATTACAGTCACACATGAAAAACAGGGGTCCCTCTGCATCGGCGTTATATAGCACATCCCTGCAGCCAGTCCTTACAAGGTCAGCAGTGTCCCAGTGCAGGTACAGGGACTTGCACCAGTAACCACCTCCAGCACTGCTCTAAGAGCAGGCTTAGAACCCCTGCTGGGGCTCCGTAGGATACAAAAAGACTCAGCCTCCAAGAATGAAGTAAAAATTTTATCCTGGATTCACTTCTCAGAAATGAGAAGACAGTTTTTAGAATGTATATATGTGTCTCTGCCAGATCCACAGAAGACTTTCTAAAAAGGGGCAATTTCATGAGTGTCCTATGCAGCTTTGTAAGTATCCAGATGCACGATGAATTAGCAATTGATTTCATTAATCAGAGAAGCTGCTTTGAAGAAAGTGAATGTTATTGACAGTAGTAGCCTTCAAGCATCGGTCTCTGACAAAATCTAAGCTGTCGTTTCTATAAAGGCAAAGGGTTTTTTCCTAACAAGCAACCCACACTGAAAGCTGATTAGAAGCCACAGGTATTTGTGGTGGTACTAGAATACACAGGTATTTTGTGTGTATTTCACAAGCAGTGAAAGGCTAATCTCAAATAGCTAACTGCAAATGGTTCAGATTGTACCAATAAAACTCATGAGTCACTCACACACCCTTTATGGTCTGGTTATCCAAGACTGTCCCAGTGCTGCTCACCCGCAAGGGCAGCACCGTGCAGTCATTCATGCAATACCTGTCCCCATGCAACCCTTTTGAGCCAAAATACATATTTAGTATTGCATATGTATTTAGTTGTTGGATACAATAATGTTCACTCATCAACACATATCACAGAGGAGAACATTTGTGTACCTGTAACCTCTGATTCTAAGCATAATCGTAACAGAGAACACAAAAACACAACAGTGCTGCCAGTCACACACTGTGCAAACCAGGACAGACACACTGTATAAATGCATACAAGTGCTATAAAGTTTTCATGATAAAACATAATTTACAGGCTTATTTTAAATCTTTGACTATATTCAAACTGATTGCTATTTATACAGTTTTCTGTATTTAAATCATACTTCTCATTAGGTTTGGTTATGATAAGATTTGGATCAACCACAGGTTAAATGTCAATTAATTATTATAACACACTGAAGAATAACAATATATTCATTGTTTACAGCAGGAAGTGAAACTGGAGGCACATGACCCCTTATAATGAAAAAAAACCTGGATCAAATCCAAATGACCAAACACTTTGGCCCCTGGCAACTACTATAACTGTTGTTTTAATTAAACTTTGTTTAATGTGATGAATGTGCGATATTTAAAATCCGCGGAGTAGCACATTATTGCTTGAAACTCTCAAGTTTGTTTTAACAGTGAAATCTTATAAGCACAATGTCTAATGAGTACTGATAAAGTGCTTTTTAGCCCTTACGCAAACTTTACTAGCCACTGACCTAATTTCAAAGTGCAACTGATTCAGTTTTCACAATAAAAAAAATCTACTATTCAAAGACCAGAGAATATTTTCCATTAAAATGATATTTTCTGAAAAGTGTCCAAAAAAATAAGTGTAATGATGCTGCATTTGAAGCATAGTTAATTACAAGTGCATCTGGCAGCATGCACGGTTCAAAAAAAAAAATTAAAAAAATTGAATTTTCACAAAGAATTGGCTGACAGTAACTTTTCAAATAATAAATTTTCAATGTCAGGAAGGAAGAACTATTTAATTCTGATCTCTGAAGAGTGAATACTGCTTGTGAAACTATGCAAGTGAAACTATGAAATATAATATACACTTCTCTTAGACATTTCTTTGTTTTTTTCTTCATAATGATCCCCCACCTTACTACGTCATCATTCAGTGTTTGCAATAAATTTAAGGTTATTTGCTTCAATACTGATGTATATAAAATTATTTACGATTTTATTGTAATTTATTTTAAAATAAAAATTCCAGTAACAAATTACCCATGAACAGTGTCAATTTAGTTTGAAATTTAGGTAGGATTCCTAACAGTCACTATTGAGTATTTTTAATATGTATTTGGATGAACATTTTGCTCTTAATTTCCCATCCATGCAAGGTCTTCACTTAGGCTATTTGCTTCAGATCTGCATGAATCCTCATAATGCTATGTTGTAATTTGTCTACATGTTTTTTTAAGTTCTTTGTGGGAAAAATACCCATTTTGCTGCCGTAATGGAACAGAAAAGAGTAATTGACATACCAGTTTATATCGCCAGGTTCTGAATATCACTTCTTACATGCATGGTAATAAACTGTGCATTTAATATCACCTGAGTATAATTTTTTAAAGCTGTGTAATTATACTTTCCTCCTAAATCAGTCCATGAACTTCCCTTGTCACTCACTCTCTTCCATTACCGGGACATCAGGCGAAGAAATAGGGCTAATGTAGTCCCTGTGAGAGCTCTGTTCTGAGCAAATATGTAATGAAAACGTGACATTCGTTCTTCAGCGCGTAGTGCATGTCCTTTCTACGGGCTACAGATGCTGCAAGATGAACTTTCATGGCAGTACATAGTCTCTAACAGATTCTTGACCAATGGACATCAGAAACAACTGTATTCCATCCCTGACAACTAGCTATTTCTTTTTTTTTTTTACGCTAGAGGAATAGCTTTATTCCCACCTTGCAGAAAATTGCTGACCCACCAGAATATTTTTACCTTATCAGCAATGGAAAGGAGAAGATGTCATGTGCAAAACTACTTCCCAACACATTTAAATTCTGTGAACAGCCATTGACATTGCTTGGCAAAGCAAGTATTTCTTTCTTCATATTCTATGAACCAAATAATGTTTTGGGGAACTACAGAAGTTCCTGTCCAACCTGTAGTGCTACACAGCAGTTAAAACCAAGCCAAACTTTTTCTGTACTGTTATTTCATCACCTTCTGCCTGTATGAGATACGAATACAGTAGGAGGGCAATGAATACAGTCTGAATTGATGGTTTGAGCATATATTCTACCAACTAGCAATAACAGTTCAGTAAAAAAAAAAAAAAAAAAAAAGATAATTACTCCTTATCCTCCTTATCCAGGAAGTAATCCATTATCCAGTATTGACTGTGGATGGAGACTGAGAGCAGAACAGTTCCCTTGGTTCAACTTATCCTCACACAGAAGCAACACAATCATGTCTAGCATGTGCCCTCAGAAATAATCTTTTAATGAACTGGTGTTAATTAACACTAAACCTCTAAATATGCCAGCCATATCATCACTTGTGGAAAAGATAAATAGAGCCTGAAATACCACCTATATTGTATTGTATCAAAACCTGCCTAAGAGAAATGAGTTTGGAACAGCTTCATGGCACCTCCTCCTTAATGCATGTCAACACCAGCAATGTGGACTTGGACTCAGAAGTGAAGGGGTGACAGACTCTGTTTAACCTCCTGGTAGGCTCATTCATCCTTCTCTTAACTAGTACGTAGGAGCCTGGTGCAGTAAATAGGTACTATACACGCTAACTGGGATTACAAAATATGAAAGCAATCCTGGTTTCTTGGGAGTAAAAACAACATTTAAGATGTGGGCAAAAGAAAGAAGCAATTTCAGAGTCTGTGGATTATGGGATGAAGTCTTACTGTATGAAGTAATTTAAGCTGTCAGTAATTGACCATTATGCAGTGCACAGATTGATGCTAATCATGACTTTAGAAATAAAACTGTTCAACTGTCTTTCCATTCATGTACTTCGTATTAGTTCCATTAGTTGTCTTCACCTGGCAACTTTTGGTGTTACATGTTTGCATAGCATTTGTTAGTTGGGATTTCCTTATGTTCATGTACTTGGTTGCTCTAAAGACTTCCTCCAGAGTGGCAGATCTTGGTCAATTATTTCTTCTACAGATGCAGGTGAAATGCTGACTCCTCCCCCCATCCCCAATCCCCCAAAATAGAATAAAAAGGGGAGAAAAGTCACTGTTCAGAAAAGAAAATAACTTATTTGCATCATCTAAACTGGAGAAAATTTAGTAGAGGCAGTGGAAGAAAGTGGGTTACTGCAAAATTGAAAGATTTAAGCATTACTAGTAAGACAAACTTCCCTGGTACTTTTCTTTCAGAAACACAAAGGATAGTCAAATCTGTTCCCAAAATTTCCCATCCTGCACGGCTGACTAACAATAAAACAGGTATTGAGTGCTCAACCCTGCTGTGCGTTGGTGCTGCTTTTTGCTAAACCATACTACATGCTAAAGTATGGCCAATACTTAAGCAGTTACAGCGGTACAGTAAAGCATCAGCCAAAAACCTGCAGTGATCTTACAGTTAGAGGTTCAAGCTAGAGACATGTGGGTACTTCTCAAAAGATGCAGCACATAGCACTAGAGAAAAAAAAAAAAACCACCAACTTTTGAAAACTGGTTCCAAAGAAGTTGAAGTGTATCATTGCTGTACCTCACCTACCGTGTACATGGATAAGTTACTAAACGCTTGAAGTGTTTTGTTACCCTGAAATTTGATAGTGATGCCTTAAGTCAGTCACAGGCCACCTGTTTATAGTGGTGGGTTTGGGGATGGTTAGAACCTCAAATCAGGGAATGGAGGAAACACGAAAATTACTGTCTCCTAGGGAAGGAAGGCAGCTGGCCCATTTGAGATTTTTCATCCGAGGGACCAAAAAAATAATGGACATACCAAAGGCATAGTCAGCACAATTTCTTCTCATTGCTAGAAGAACTGTATTGGAAGTAGCATCCTGAAAGTAGGAGGAAAATCACAAGTGGGGAAGAAAGTAGAATGCAAAAGTTTCATTACTGGTGGTTTGTTGGGTTTTTTTCCTGAAAAAATACCATACAGCAAAATTGCTAAAGAACAAGTAATTTTGTTATCATGAAAAAGATGTGCGAAGTTCAAAAGTCTTTGAGGTAACAGAATATCTATCCATCAGTTCACAATATATGTAGCTCTTTAAATTGCTGAGCAAATTAGTTCAGCGGATGTCTTCTCATATTAAGTCATAAGCACATATTGTACAAACCCCAGACAGTCAAGTTATATTACTGATTTTTATATGGGTGATTAAACCCAATGTTTAAAAACCTATTTTTATTACTTTTGTAGCATAATTCTTGGTTTAACTTAACCCTAGCCAAAAAAAAAAAAAATGATGGGAAAAAAATCGGCATTTTCCCTGAAAATTAACACTGCCTCCCTGACCAAGATGTTGTTAGACAAATCTGAATATTGTTTTTATACATTACTCTTGCTCTTTGTTATTACAGTGTCTAGGAAAGTCCTTTGGGGGGAAATAAGAACAGACAGGCATTATTTTTTCTGCTAATAAGATGCAAACAAATAAGATAAAGAATTCTGATACTACAAGGATGTAATGTACTTTGCTATGTGGTAGCTTTATTAGTAATAATTATGAGAATAAGTTACACACAAAAATCATTAGAGAGATTAAAGGCTTATGCTAAACCTATAAAAGCTAAGATCTAAAGGCTAACCTCCAGATATTAAAAGGCTTCCAAAAGGCAAGTAAGAACACGCTATATATGGAGGGATAATCACTTCATAAACTTTTGGTAGGAGTCTGAAAAACTGTGTCATTATTATTTTGTTTCGTTAGAATAGGAATTAGAAATACAAATGGAAAGAGAAATTATAGCTTTTAGTCTTGACAGACTTCAGTAGAACACGTTCCTTTGAAACTCCTCTTTATCCTGTACCTTTTCTGTAGATGAAATAGGTACAAATGCCTGTGCTTAAGAGACAGCAATATCTGTACAGTCAAAATAAAAATAAACCCTCCTCAAACTCTCTTCTCATGGATTATAACTTTGCTAATTGAACCAACTGGACATCAGGTTTTTACGGCAATGGATTTTTATTGCGTTCAAACACCCAGAAAAAAACGTTTTATCTCGAGGAAACCCCAGAATACCCAGCCCAAATGCTGACTTTATTTCCTTGCCTGGTAAGCAGGCTTGAAGAGTTCAGCAAGTGGCCCACATGCTCAGAAATATCCCTGTGAGAACAGCAGCAAAGCTTCACTCCTCCTGTGATGGACAGGCTAACAGATTTTTACTTGCACTAAGGAGATCAGGCAGCACATGAAGAAAACTGTTTTAATACTGTGTTTGAATGGTAAGCACTGCTGTGCTCTGTCATAGCAATTCACCAATACTATCTTACTTTTCCCTCTCCCCTTTGACATATACAACTATTAAAGGAAAAGAGCATAAACATTTCAAAATCCCATAACGAAACAAATAGAATAATCAATATAACGTTAAAAAAAACAACCCACTTCTGTTAAAACACATTACTTTTGTGTGATCACAACTTTATCCCTCTGCTCAGAACCATGCAACTTTATAACAGTGCTTTATAGAAAATAAAAGGATAATTGTGTTCTTAACAAATCCTACAACACTAGAAGACTGTGATCCTGTAATGCAACTGTATTGCAACAAAAGGTTAAAGGTTGGGGGGGG